>NW_026472515.1:0-11859 GCF_026875155.1 Cherax quadricarinatus
ATATATATATATATATATAATATAAATTTGCAAAAAGACCGAAACAGGTGATTTCAGAAATGCAAAAAAACCCTCTGAAAAAATAGGAAATTCCAAGCGCTTTCGTGACTACCACTTATCAAGGAAAAATGAAAGTAAAGACCCAAAGGGAACATATGGGGGGTTGGGGGCCCTCACTATCAGATCCCCAACGGTTTAAAACACGGGGACGCGCGGCGACCAATTTGGGAAAGGGCCCCTTGGACAACTCACCCCAAAAAACTATTCTACCCAAGAAATAAAAAATTTTTAAAAGATTATTTGTCCGTGTATTTAAATTCTTCCAAATTCTATTAATTTAAAAAAGGATCTAATTTATATAACCAAAGGAAATTTTTCATTTTATTGTCAAAACTGTTTTTTATGAAACAAATTAAATTATTTTCCTGTCGACCATGGATTTGCTTGATATACTTCTAAACTTTTTGAAAATCAATTGGATGGTTAAAATCTCTTACATGAAAAAAATAAGCATTGGAATTTTGTCCAGTTCTAACATTTTTATGTTGTTTTAATCTTAGTTTCGAATTTTTACCATTTGCCCGAAAAAACTTTATCGCAAATTTTTACAAGGAATTTAAGCACACCATCACTTTTTGGGGAATTTTTATCAAAATTTTTTTTTACTGTACGAGATTTTTGAATAAAACTTTAATTTTAAAAAATTTTAAGAAGAAAAGGCATATCAACCAAGTTTCATGGAAAAGGGAGAACCCAACTTTTTTTTATTTGAAAAAGGGGCGGGTTGCCCCTTTTTTGGGTTTTGTAAAAAGATTTCGGGCAATTTTAAAAATTTAAAATTTACATTTTTGGGTATTTTAAACATTAGCATTTCAAAATTTGGATATTTCCCCATCTATGAACTCAGGCTACAAATTCGTAAAGCTCTCAGAAAAATTGATGAGAAAACAGACAGTTTGACTCTATCTTGATGCGAGGAATAATAGTGGACATAGGAACAGTTATTAGTAGGTTTTCTGTAAATTTTAAATTTGAATTCATTATTACCCTTAATAATTAAAACATCTAGAAAAGGCAATGAGTTATTTTCTTCAAACTCAACAGTAAAGTTTATTGAATGGGCTAAGCTATTTAATTTTCCAAGGAAATGGTGTATATCTACATTTTTGGGCATAAGACACAAAATATCATCAACATATCTGAACCATTTAGCTCTATTAGGGAGGATTGTGTTAAGTAACCTTGTTTCAAAAAATTCCATGTATAGGTTACTAAGAACAGGTGAAAGAGGATTTCCCATTGCCATACCAAACTTCTGAGTGTAAAATTTATCATTAAATACAAATTTTGCATCAACAATGCAAAGTTTAATAAGTTTAATGATAGTAGGAACTGGCAATGGTAAATCATAGTTAACGAGTTCTTCAGATAAGAAACTTAATAAATCATCAACAGGAACTTTCGTAAACAAGGAAGTAACATCAAAACTAACCATGTTAAAATCATTTAGGTCAGTCAAGGAGCTTAATTTATCAACCAAGTCTATGTTGTTTTTAACATTAAAGTTAGAAATTTTGCCAACAATAGGGCTCAAAATATCAACAAGCCATTTGGATAATTTATATGAAACTGACCCTATGGAGCTAATAATTGGTCTGACTGGATTCCCTGGTTTGTGTGTTTTTATTAGTCCATACATGTAAGGCAAAGATGGATTAGTGGAAGTAAATTGTTTGACTAATTCATCTTTGCCTTTCAGTAGAAGTTTTATTGTTTTATTGAAATTGCTGTTAACGGTTTCTAGGGGATTTTTCCTAAGTTTAGAATAGGTTTCAGTATCATCTAAGAGATTATTCATTTTTTCTTGGTAATCATTTTCTTTCATAATTACTATTGCATTTATTTTGTCTGCTTTAGTAAGGCGCAAATTTTTATTGTTATTAAGTGTATCATAAGACTTAAAGAATCTTTGAGGGAAAATTGGGGAAATTTTTGGGGTTTTAACCCATAGAGCTATATACCTTTTCCTTTACTAATTTTTAATTTTCATCAGAGGAAAAATCAAAAAAATTTCTCAAATTTTACAAAATTTTTTTGGGCAATTTCAACATTTTTAAAATTTTTTTTTAATTTTTGAAAAAAACTTAGGGGAAAAACCCTAGAGCAGCATTTGAAAGTTTGTCTAAAAATTTAAAACTGATAAGTTAATTACAAAATTGCTATTAGAAATCTTTGTCCAATCACTTTTTTCAATTAAAATGCCCTAATTTTTCCTTTGTATTTTTGCCCCTTTAGTTCGTTTACAAATTTTTCCCTGATTTTTATTATAGCAATAAACCAACATCCCGGGGTTTTTTCCATTCTGATGGAATGGCCTGTTTAAAAAGGGAGTTTTTTTTGTTTCTCAAAATTTTAATGCTTCCTTCTCCTGAATTTTTATTTTTTTTCAAAAAGTTTTTTTGAAGAAAATTCTCATAAAATCTCAAAAGGACGATCTCTCATGTAAAGGGGACCCTATTGGGTAAAAAAAAACTTGGGAAAGAACTTTTCTTTTAAAAACAATTTTTTTTAAAGAAATTAAGTCAAATTTTTTTAAACTTGTGGGACTTGACCCGGCAGAAGAAAACTGTGAAAAAAAAAGATATATGATTAAAAAAATTTTTATCGAGAACATTCTGAAGATCGTGTGGTATCCATTAATGCAATAAGATAAACAGAAAAACAGGGGGATTTAAAGAATATGCAAAAAAAACCCTCTGAAAGAAAGAGAAATTCCAAGCGTTTTCGTGACAACCCCACATTATCAAGGAACTATGAAAGTAAACATCCAAGGAAGCATAAAAGGGGGTTGGTCGGCCCCCTCACAAAACAATCCACAACGGTTTAAACACGTGAGGGCGCGGCGAGCCAATTTGGGAAAAGGGCCCCTTGGCACAACTCCCCCCACAAACATTCTCCCCAAGAAAAAAAAATTTTTTTAAAAAATTATTTGCCGTGTATTTTTAAATTTCTTAAAAAATTTCTTTAAATATAAATGGAACAAATTTTTAAAAAAACCCAAAAGGGAAAAATTTTCCATATTTTTGTAAAAACCTCTTTTTTTTGAAACAAGACCCAATTATTTTTCCAGCCCGCCCCATGGATTTTGCTTGAACAAAACCTTTCTCCAACAAATTTTTTAAAAAATAAATTGGGTTGGTTAAAACCCTTTTAAACTTTAAATAAATAGAGCTTTTGGAATTTTGCCCCATTCAAATGCTATTTTTATTTTGTTTTAATCTTATTCGAATTTTTACCATTTTACCGAAATTTAAATTTTATCGCAAATTTTACAAGGAATTTTTATAGACACATCCATCACATTTTGGGGGAATTTTTTACCCAAAATTTTTTTTTACTGTATCGAATTTTGAATACAACTTTAATATTAAAAGCCCTAAAAGGGGAAGGCATATCAACCAAGTTTTCATGGAAAGGGGAAAAACCAAAAATATTTTTTTTTGAATAAGGCGGGTTTGGGGCCCCTTTTTTGGGATTGAAAAAAAGTATTTCTGGAAAACTTTAAAAAGTTTTTATCAATTACATTTTTTTGGGTATTTTTAAATCATACCTTTTTAAAAAAAATTTTGGATATTTCCTCTTCTATGAACTCAGGACTAAAAAATTTCCGTAAAGCCCCTCAGAAACTTTGATGAAAAACAGACGTTAAACTCTTTTTTTTATGCAGAAAAATAGGGGACATAGGAACATTTTTATTGGGTTTTCTGAAAATTTTTTTAAATTTAAAATTTCATTTTTACCCTTAAAAATTAAAACATTTTAAAAAGGCAATGATTTATTTTCTTCAAACTAAACAGTAAAGTTTATAAAAAGGGCTAAGCTTTTTAAAATTTTTAAAGGGAAATGGTAAAATATCTACTTTTTTGGGGCATAAACACAAAAAAATCATCAACAATCTAAAACCATTTGTCTATTAGGGGGGGATTGGGGTTTAAGAAAACCTTTTTTAAAAAAAAATTCCATGAATAGGTTACTAAAAACCAGGTGAAAAGGTTTTCCCCCTTTTGCCATCCCAAAAACTTCCCGGGATGAAAAATTTTATCAAAAAATTTCCCAAATTTTTGATCAACAATGCAAATTTTTTAATAAGTTTAATGATAGTGGGAACGGGCCAATGGTAAATCATAGTTAACGAGTTCTTCAGATAAGAAACTTAATAAATCTCAACAGGAACTTCGTAAACAAGGAATAACACCCAAAACTAACCATTTTTAAAATCATTTAGGTCATTTCAAGGGGGCTTAAATTTTCAACAAAGTCTATTTTTTTTTTAACTTTAAAGTTAGAAATTTTCCCAAACAATAGGGCTCAAAATAACTCTTAAAAGATACTAAAACCCCTATTCTAAATTTGGGAAAAATCCCCTAAAAACCTTTAAACCCAGAAATTTTTCAAAAAAAACAATAAAACTTCTATTTGAAAGGAAAAAGATGAATTAGTCAAAAAATTTTAAATTTTCCACTAACCCCATCTTTCCCTTTACATGTATGGACTAAAAAAAAACACACAAACCGGGGAATCCAGTCAGACCAATTTTTAGCTCCAAGGGTCATTTTCAAAAAAATTTAACCAAATGGCTTTTTAAAATTTTTTTGAGCCCTATTTTTTGGGGCAAAATTTCTAATTTTTAATGTTAAAAAAAAACCATAGTTTGGGGTTTGATAAAAAAAAGCTCCTTGACTGACCTAAATGATTTTAAAAAGGGTTTATTTTTTTAAAGTTACTTCCTTGTTTACAAAAGTTCCTTGATGTTTTATTAATTTTCTTATCTGAAGAACCCGTTAATATGATTTCCCCATTTCCCCATTCCTACAATCAAAAACTTATTAAACTTTGCATTTTTTGTTTAAAAAAATTTTGTTTTTAAATTTAAAAATTTTTTACACTCGGGAATTTTTGGGTAGGGAAAAAAAAGGGAAACCCCTTTTTCACCTGTTCTTAGTAACCTATACAGGGAATTTTTGAAAAGGTTACTTAACACAATCCCCCCCCTAATAGAGCAAAAAGGTTCCAGAAAGTTGAGGGAAATTTTGTGTTTTAAATCCCCAAAAAATTTTAATATATCCCAAATTTTTTTTGGAAAATTAAATACTTAGCCCATTCAATAAATTTTACTGTTGTTTTTAAAGAAAAAAACTCATTGCCTTTTCTAAATGTTTTAAAAAATTAAGGGTAAAAATTTAAATTAAAATTTAAAAAATTTTTTACAGAAAACCAACTAAAAAAGTTCCTATGTCCACTTTTACTCCTCGAAATCAAGAAATTTTTCAAACTGTCTGTTTTCTCATCAATTTTTTCTGAGAGCTTTACGAATTTGTATCCTGAGTTCATAGATGAGGAAATACCCAAAATTTTTATGAAATATTTTAATGATTTAAAATACCCCAAGAAATGAAATTTAAAAAATTTTTAAATTTCCCCCAGAAATTTTTTTTAAACAATCCAAAAAGGAAAAACCACCTTATTCAAATAAAAATATTTTGGGGTTCCCCCTTTCCCCTAAAAACCCTTGGGTTTTGATATGCCTTCTCTTCTTAAGTTTTTTTAATTTTAAAAATTTGTTTTTAAAAAATCTCGATACAGAAAAAAAAATTTTTTGAAAAAAAAATTCCCCCCAAAATGCTGAGGGAAATGTGCCTATAAGATTCCTTGAAAAATTTTGGGCCGAAAAAGGGTTTATTAGGGTTAAAACGGGTAAAAACTCGAACAAAATTAAAAAAAAACAAAAAAAAAAATAAAAGCTTTAAGAATTTGGAAAAATTTTTCCAATGCTCTATTTATTCATGAAAGAAAATTTTAACCATCCAATTGTTTTTAAAAAAATTTTTGAGAAAAGTATATCAAGCAAGTCCAGGGGTCGACGGGAAAAAATTTTGAATCTTGTTTAAAAAAAAAGCATTTTTTAACAAAAAAAAAAATTTTTCCCTTTTGGTTTTTTATAAATTAATCCTTTTATAATTAAAAAAATTTTTGGGAAAAATTTTAATAAAACACGGAAAAAATAATCTTTAAAATTTCTTATTTTTTGGGGGAAAGAAAATTTTGTGGGGTGATTTGGGTCCCAAAGGGGACCTTTCCAATTTGGGCTCGCCGCGCGTAAACGTTTTTTAAACCCGGGTTTGGGGATCTGATAGGAGGGCCCCGCCCAAACCCCCCTTATAAATTTTCCTTTTGGATGCTTTACTTTCATATTCCTTGAAAAAGGGGGTTAGCCCACAAAAGGGCGTTTGGGAATTTCTCTATTCTTTCAAAAGGGGTTTTGTTTTGCATATTCTGAAATCACCTGAAAAACTGTGATCTTATTGCAAAATTATTATATATGTCGTCCGACTTATGTAAAATTTGGTCAATTAGCAAAAACTCTTTTAAAAATAAGCCCTTTTCAAAAATTTTTCTTTTATACTTTTAAAAAGGATATTTTTTTTCATTAATATTGATGTAAAAATTTACAATTTTGCACCAAAAGGAACTTAGAAAATTTTCCCAAACCCTTTAATTTAATAAAAAAACGCAATTTATTTTAGCCAAAACCCAACTAAATATATTTTAGATTTGTTTGCAGTAAAATTTTTTTCTAAACAAACACAAATGAAATATTTTTTTTTTCGTTAGATTTAAAAAGATTTTTTGGCGAAATTATTCATACACCCAAAATTTTTACTTGTTTCCGTATGGCAAGATGAAGTTTGCTATTTAAGGGGCCCAAAATCGCAAGTTCTGCCTATTCGGCACGACATATATATATAAAAATAAATATATATATATATAAAATATATAAAAATATATAATTTAAAAAATAAAATATAAAATATATAAATTAAAATATATAAAAAAACCTAAGAACATAAGATAGAACAACACTGCAACGGCCCCACTGGGCCCATGCGAGGCCGCTCCATTTTTCCCCACCGGTTTTTAAAAAACCAATGCCCCTTGGGGCCCAAAAAAAAAATTTTTTAAAGGGTCAGACACGTCCCCTTTAAAAGGGGGGACACGGCATCCGACCTAGTAGCACAAGCTAGTCAATCCCCAAAACCCCATCCACCCACACCCCCCCCTCCTGATTTTCCAACTTTTTTTTAAAAAACTACACCCAAAGGGCTTAGCGTCTATGACGGTACTCGGGGGTTTGTTCCAATCATCCACAACTCTATTACCAAAACCCGTACTTACCTATACCTTTTTCCCGAATCGAAATTTTTTCCCAAATTTTAAAACCCTTTCTTTAGAGTCCCCGTCTAAGTTAGATATTTTTTTGGGACGCTATTTTCATCCCCTTTAATTTTAAATTTCCTTTTCCATTTAATAAAAACAATCATGTCCCCCCCTAAAATTCCTTTCGCCTTTCTAAGAGTGGGAGGTTCAGGGCCCAAAACTTTTCCCACAGGGGAAAATTTTTGATACATGGGATCAACCTTTTTCATCCTCCTTTGTACTTTTTTTCCCGTCATTTATATCCATTTTGTAAAAACGGTTTACCAAAACAGGCAGCATATCTAAATGAGGCCTAATCAAAAAAAAAAGATTTTATGAACATCCTGAGGACTTCCCAATTTTTTATACTTTTTTTGCTAAGAAGTCAAGGATTGTGGGCTAAATTTTTATTGCGAACACAAAAGCACTGTTTTCTTGGTTTTTAAATTTCTACTAAAACCCAAAATCCAAATCCTTTTTTGCAACCGTGACATAAAAATCTACTTTTTTTAGTTTTTTAAAGTGGCAAAGGTTTTTTTTCCTGTCCAACTTTAGAACCCTTTTTAAATTTTTTTTAAAATTTAAAATGCATCCCATTCTCCGACCACTGCATCATCCTATTTTTAAAACACCCCGAAGGCTTCAATGTCCCCAAAAGGGAAAGAGCTGAAAAGGCCCTATTTTGGTTTTTCATTTAGCAAATTTGCTTTTTGGGCACCTTTATTCCCTCATCATGCCTTTTTGAGATTTGAACAACAAGGGGGCCCCAAAACCCGAAACCCCGTGGAACACCACTTGTGGGGTTGGGGGCCCCCATTCTGATTTCTCCCCCTTTAAGCAAACTCTCTGATGCCTATTTTTCCCAAAAAGTGCCTCAATCCAGGAAAAATTTCTCCTCCTATACCGTGTGCCTTAATTTCCCCCAATAGCCCCTGATGTGGAACTCTATCGAAATATTTTTAAAACCATGATCTAAACCCCCTCAAAAACATTAGTGAAAAAGTTAGTAAATTCGTAAGACAGGAAACAAACCCCCCATTTAAAACCCGGGGGCTGAAATTCATTAATCATTTTATGCCTTTCGGATGGCTTTCGAAATTTCTTTGGCAATTTCGATTCCAAAAATTTTTTTCCCCTTATGGAGTTTGGGGTTAGGCCTATAGTTTTTAAGGGTATGGACCGCCCCCCTGCCTTGAAAATCGAAATTTCAATTTTTCCCTTTTCCCAAATTTTCAGGCATTTTCCAGTTTTTTTAAATGTTAATTTAAAAGATTAGCCCAAAAAGGGATGGGTAATTTTTCCCCTTTGGGTTCCTTTTTAAAACTCATCCCAAAAAGTTCAACCCGGGCCCCGGGGATTTGTTTTGGTTTTAAAAATTTTCTATTTTCTGAGGACTATGTCAATAGTTAACCCCAGTCGTTTCATAGTTTATCGTCCTTTTCTACAAAATTTACTATTTTTGGAATCGCTAGAAAAACTTTCCCAGTAAAAACTGAGAGGAATTTAAATATTAAAAATTTCACACAAATCCCCTTTTCACTGTCAAGATTTTGACCCGATTCTTTTTAAATGGGGCCCGTTGTGTCCCTAATCCGTATACCTAAAGAACCCTTTTTGGGGTTTGTCTTCGAGTCCCTTGCGACCTTAGCCTCATAATTCCAAATTTTGCTTTTCATTTCCTTTTTTTTATTTTTTTCTCTTTAATTGAATATATTGATTTTTTTAACTGCCCATCCCCCTTTTTTTTGAAACGCCCCATTTTTGGGTTCTCTTTTGGGCCAATAGATTTTTAATCCATTGTTCATTCCTTTTGGGAAACATTTTTTTTTTGATCTAATTTCCCTACTTTGGAACAAAAGTTTTTCTGGGCCGCTTTGAATATTCTCTGAAAAAATTTATATTGGGAACCAACACTTTGCTACCGAACCCCTATCAGGACATCCCAATTTAGTCCCCCCTCAATTAATTTTTTAGTCCCAAAAAAATAGTCCCAAGTGAAAGCTGGGACAGAAATTTATTGCATTAACCGGGGAACTTTTCCTGATATATTAAACTACGTTATTTGTGACACTTTTTTCCCCCAATTTTATCATTAACCCCAAAATTATTAACTATGAAACTTTTTTGGCAAAAACCAATTTAAGTAAAAATTGCTTCCCCCTTGTTTATTTTGTAACAAACTGTTTTAAATAGGGAAAACCGAAAACCCAAAACAAGAAAGTCCCTAGATCCCAAAATTTCCGTCACATTGTTCCAATAATTTGTCCCAAAGTTAAAATCTCCCCCTTAACACACCTTTTTTATTTTTAGTGCCTTTTTGAAATTTTGTCACCCTAGCAGCTTACAAAAACCTTAAAAAAAGGGTGGGGGCCCATAAATCACATTTAAAATTAACTTTTGAAAGACCCTTGAGAAAATGTAAACAAAAAAAGGGTTCTGTGGGCATGTTTTTTTTAATCTTAAATCTTGTCTAAACAAAAACAATTTAAAAAATTTTCTCTGACATACATCGCCACCCACTACCCTTCCGTTGACCCTATCAGTATGGAAAAAGTTTATTTAACCCCCTTTTTGTTTCAAATTTAAAAGGGCATTTTTTCAAACTTTAAGTGGAACCAGGGCTCTGTTTAGCAAAAATATCCCACCCCCTTAACCCACACTTTAAAAAATAATCCTTTGCTAATGTATCTTTTAAATTTCCCACGTTTGTATAGCTAATCACCCGTTTTTTTTTTTTTTTTTTGTTTTGGGGGAAAAATTTTTTTTTTTTGGTTTTTTTTCCCTTTTTTTGGGTTTTGGGGTTTTTTTTTGTTTTTGGGGGTTTTGGTTTTTTTTTCCCCCCTTACAACCTTTTTTTTGTTAAAACAATTTCCTTTTTAAATTTATTTTAAAGTCTTTTAAAAAAATTTGGGATTTTAATTTTTTAAACCCCCCTAAAACGAATTGGCCCCCAAGCAACCCACCCCCAAAAAACCCCAGAGAAAAACCCCCCCTCCCAATTGGGAAAAACCCCTTTTCCCGCCCCAAGAATAAGACCCTTATCAATTTTTAAAAGGGAAAAAAGCCAAATTTCCTTGGGGCAGTCCTTATTTCCCCTTTCCAAAAAATTTTTACCAATTTTCCCAAAACATCCCTTCATTGCCCCCCTTCCCCTTCCCAGGGAAAAATGCTACACATTATTGGGGTCCCCCCCTTTTGACCTACCCTTCACTAGGCAGAAAGTATACTTTTTCCAGCAGCCCCCTGTCTCCTGGGCCTTCCCAAAGTCCCTTTTCCCCCAGCACAAAACAGATAATGGGCCAAGTTGCCATTGGGGCCCCCATTAATATTAAAACAATCGTTTTTCTTTTGTCACCCACCAGCTCCTGGGGGAACAACCCCCTCCCCGAGAATCTCCCACAATCAAAATTCTTTTCTTATAAGCAGGGGGGTCAGTGGAAACCTTTAATTTCACTTTCCCCTTTTTGTACCTCCTCCTGGAAAGAAAGAATCGAATTTTCCCACCTTCAAAATCTCTGTTGACCTTCCCTTTTCATCCTTTTTTCCTGAATTTGAACCACTTGGGTACTTAAAAGGGGGGGGCTGCCACCTCCAAATATTGCTGGTAACTTTTCCCTTTCCCCAAACCCCTACCAACATCCCCCCGCCACTCCTTAACCCATTAAAACAACTTCAGGCCCTCCTGGGTTTTCCCCCTGAAGAAATGGAATGTCTTTCTTCAACACTTTAACCGAAAATTTTTAAAACCCTTAAAAACAAACCTTTTGCTAGGTTTAAAACACCAGGGTAATTTCCCCGACAGCTTAGGACAGGTTAAAGCCACACGTGAAACCCCGAAACCCCACGTATAAGAATAAAATATATATAAATATTTTAAAAATATATATATATAAAATATATATATAAAATATATTTTTATAATAAAATATATATAAATATATATAAATATTAATAATATATATATATTAAAATAAATATATTATAATATATAAAAAATATAATATAAAATATATATATATTATATATATATATATATATAAAAGAGGGGTCCACCTCGGTTTGTAAATTGTGGGACCCATCCTCGGAGAAAATGGAAAAAAAACTTTAAGGAAAAAAATTTGGTGAAATCGCAGATTTAGAGAGTATACAAGATCCTTTTTACTGCCCGTAAAAGTTCTGTCAAGCACCTTAAATACTGGGGCCCCTTTCAAGCACTTGCTTGTACTCGTCCCGGGAAAGCAGGGGGGAAAAAAAGATATATCATAATCTACACTTGTAAAATCTTGGAAAAGGGAAAGGGCCCAAATCTGCACACAGAAATCACCCCCTACGAAAGTAAAAGACTGGGGCAGGGGATTCAAAATTTCCCCCCAAAAAAAAGTAGGGGCGCCATTGGTACACTAAGGGGAAAAAACCATAAGTGTCCGGGGCCCAAGACTGTTTAAAAACAGCCCCCAACAAGCAATTTGGGGAATTTTCCAAACCCCCCTGGCTGCCCCTTTAAGAGAAGCTTACAGATACCTAAAGTTTAGTGCCGGGGTCAGCCGGGGGCTGTGGGTCGTACGTTGGGCGGGGGCGGCCAACATAAAAACCTTTTTGATCAGG
>NW_026472517.1:0-11523 GCF_026875155.1 Cherax quadricarinatus
TCACAACAAACACACTCTCTTTCTGGAGTCATCTAAACCAACAACCTGTTAACAGACACAACAAACACAGACTCACAAACAAAAAGATAATTAAAACAAATTAAAAACAAGCAACGATTCACTAAACAAAACAAAAATCCTTGACTCACATGTACAAAAAAACAAACGATTCCCCCAAAGCCTTTCAAAACAAGGAACAAAACTACTTAACAAACAAAAAATCCTCCCACCTACAAATCCACAAACACACAAAGAAAAAACTCTTAATTTCAAAGGCAGAAAAAAATTACGAAACGTCGCAGCCAGAGTGAAAAACATCGAAATGTGACACGAGAAAAAGAAAGCACCCATGGGGGAAGGAATCCCCTGGGGATGGCGTGGGGGTGGGTTTGCCCCCTCTCCCATGGTTGGATATCGGAGGTGTGGCTCCCCAGACCACATCCCCACCACCGGCTCTCCCCTTTACCGGGCCTCCCCCCGACCACCGGCTTCCCCCCATTCCCGGCTCCCCCACCACCTCCCCCAGGACCGACACAAGGTTTCACGGTCCCCGGGGACCCCCCACGACATGGTCCATCTGGTCCTCCAGGGCCCGCCGGTACATGACCCGCTGCTATGTAATGTCAACCACCGGAGGGGAGAAACGGGGGGGGGAGGAAGTTAAGGTGGGGGAAGGAGGGGAAGGGGAATAATAATATTGGGGCTGGAGTGGAGAATACAGTAAGGCAGAACTGTTTAATATTGGGGGTAATATTTGAGATAATAATACGAATATTACTAAAGTAATATTACAGGGAATATCGGGAGTAATATAATAGGTAATGCAAGGAGTAATATCATAGGTAATACAAGGAGTAATATCATAGGTAATACAAGAAGTAATATCATAGGTAATACAAGGAGTAATATCATAGGTAATACAAAGGAGTAAATATTTATAGGTAATACAAGAGTAATGTCGGGAGTAATACCATAGGTAATACAAGGAGTAATATAATAGGTAATGCAAGGAGTAATATCATAGGTAATACAAGGAGTAATATAATAGGTAATGCAAGGAGTAATATCATAGGTAATACAAGGAGTAATATAATAGGTAATACAAGGAGTAATGTCGGGAGTAATACCATAGGTAATACAAGGAGTAATATAATAGGTAATGCAAGGAGTAATATCATAGGTAATACAAGGAGTAATATAATAGGTAATGCAAGGAGTAATATCATGGGTAATACAAGGAGTAATATCATAGGTAATACAAGGAGTAATGTCGGGAGTAATACCATAGGTATTATAATAGGTAATGCAAGGAGTAATATCATAGGTAATACAAGGAGTAATATAATAGGTAATGCAAGGAGTAATATCATAGGTAATACAAGGAGTAATATAATAGGTAATACAAGGAGTAATATCATAGGTAATACAAGGAGTAATATCATAGGTAATACAAGGAGTAATGTCGGGAGTAATACCATAGGTAATACAAGGAGTAATATCGGGAGTAATATCATAGGTAATACAAGGAGTAATATCATAGGTAATACAAGGAGTAATGTCGGGAGTAATACCATAGTAATACAAGGAGTAATATCGGGAGTAAATATCATAGGTAATACAAGGAGTAATATCATAGGTAATACAAGGAGTAATGTCGGAGTAATTTTCATAGGTAATACAAGGAGTAATATCATAGGTAATACAAGGAGTAATATCGGGTAATATCATGGGTGATACAAGGAGTAATATCGGGAGTAATATCATAGGTAAAACAAGGAGTAATATCGGGAGTAATATCATAGGTAATACAAGGAGTAATATGAGGAGTAATATCATAGGTAATACAATGAGCAATATCATAGGTAATACAAGGAGAAATATCGGGAGTAATATCATAGGTAATACAAGGAGTAATATCATAGGTAATACAATGAGTAATATCATAGGTAATACAAGGAGTAATATCGGGAGTAATATCATAGGTAATACAAGGAGCAATATCATAGATAATGCAAGGAGTAATATCATAGGTAATACAATGAGTAATATCATAGGTAATACAAGGAGTAATATCGGGAGTAATATCATAGGTAATACAATGAGTAATATCATAGGTAATACAAGGAGTAATATCGGGAGTAATATCATAGGTAATACAAGGAGCAATATCATAGATAATGCAAGGATAATATCATAGTAATACAATGAGTAATATCATAGGTAATACAAGGAGTAATATGGGGAGTAATATCATAGGTAATACAATGAGTAATATCATAGGTAATACAAGGAGTAATATCGGAGTAATATCATAGTAATACAAGGAGCATATCATAGATAATGAAAGGGAGTAATATCGGGAGTAACCAAACAGAAAGAAATCATTCTGGTAGTACAAGGGAGCCACGAAACGATTATAACTAAGATATTAACAACTTAAGATACTTTGATATTTAAACACAAAGATTTTAAGCACACAAATTTAAAGATAAAGATACCAATAAATGAGCTGCAGCTCATGCGGCAAGGGCCTACATCGGGGACCTACCAGAAGACAAGGCCGTAGTCAAACTTGATTTTAGAAATGCCTTTAAAATATGGAAAAAGAGAGATGCTGTCTTGCCAGCTGTTCGGGATCGCTTCCCCAGTCTTTTTCCCTTCATTTCAGCCGGCTACAGCAAACCCTCAATTCTTTTGTTTGGAGAACATGAAATTCCTCATCAGAAGGTGTTCAGCAGGGTGACCCACTAGCTCCACTTCTCTCTGCTTGGCAGTAAGAGAACTAACTTCCAGCCTACGCAGCGAGCTCAACATCTGGTACCTGGATTTTGGGCACTCTGGCAGGTACTGAAGAGTCCCTGGTAGGGGACCTACAACTGGTGAAAACACAGGGAGAAGACTTGGGACTCATCCTCAATCCCTCCAAGTGTGAAATCATCTCAGCAAACCAGGAAATAATCAGTGCTGTGCGAAGAATACTCCCAGAAGTCTCTACTACCACTCTGTCCAACAGTACCCTCTTGGGAGCACCGCTGGGTCACCAGGCCATCGACACAGTCCTCAAGGACAAATTGAATGACCTGATGAGAATGGAGGAGAGAATAAGCAATCTTGATGCCCATGATGCTCTGTATCTCCTCACAAGGTGCCTTACTATTCCAAGACTCACTTACTTCCTGAGGTGTGCACCCTCTTTTGACAACCCAACACTCGACGAATATGACGCACTCCTGAGGTCAACCCTTAAGAAGGCACTGAACCTGTCACTAGAGGATCAGCAATGGGATCAGGCAACCCTCCCAGTACGGCTGGGAGGTATAGGGGTGCGTAAAGCAACGCATGTTGCTTTACCTGCTTTTCTGTCTTCGTGTTTGGCTTCCAGTGCATTAGTCAAGAAGATAGTGCCCGAACGCTTGAGAGACGTGGTAGGAGCTCAAGACCCCAGTTTACTGAAGGGAGCAATTCGGTGGGACACCCTTACAGATTTTTTCCAGTAGACCACTCCTCCCAAAGAAAACAAACAGTCCCCCCTGGGACAAACCGATCATGGAAAAAATCGCCAACACAATGCTCTCCAACGCCTCAGGAAAGGACAAAGCTCGTCTCCTGGCAGTGAAGGCACCACACTCAGTAGATTTTTCCCGTTAGCTGTTCCCAATTCCTCCTTGGGCACTCGACTAGACCCACAGGCCATTCGGATTGGTGCTGCTCTTCGCCTAGCCGCCCCCATCCTCACCGAACATAGGTGTATTTGCGGCAGGGCGACAGCTGATCAATTCGGACTTCATGGTCTCGTGTGTCACACAGCAGAAGGGAAGTATGCCAGGCATGAGGAGGTCAATGACATCATAAAGAGAAGCCTCACCACAGCCCGTTGCCCAGCTCAAAAGGAACCTCAAGTGCAGAGGTCTGACGGAAGTCTAAAGCGTCCTGATGGAGCCACTATGCTACCTTGGAAGGATGGAAAGCAGATTGCCTGGACTACACATGTGCCGCCACATTGGCAGACACCTACTTGCCATACTCCGTAGTGGAAGGGGGTGGAGCTGCCAGCCACAGGGAGACCCAGAAGATCCGCAAATATGAAGACCTTCCCCCTTGCCATAACTTCATCCCAATAGGGTCGGAGACCCTTGGAGCATGGGGCAAGTGTGCTCTAAAGTTCCTAAAAAGAGCTGGGTGAAAAGCTCATCATAGAAACCAAGGACCACAGGGCGACCAGCTTCCTCTTTCAGAGACTCAGTGTTTGTGATCCAGAGAGGAAATGCCTGCAGCATTCTGGGGACGCGGCCCAGGGAGAACCTTTTGTTTTCCCTGAAGCAAGTTTATTCTTTTCTCTGAGGATGAGGGTCCCCTATAACGCTCATCTTGCCATTTAAGACAAGTGAAAATTTGTGTATGCAATAATGTCGCCAAAATCATTCTGAACCTAACGAAAAAAAATATATTTCACTGAGTTTGTTTAGTATTAAATTATTGTAAACAAATCTAAAATAATTTAGTTGGGTTAGGCTAAAATAAATTACTCTTGTTACAATAAGGTTAGGAATTTTCTAAGATTTTTTGGGGCAAAATTAAAATTTTTTTCTTTTAAAATTAATAAAAAATTATCTTTAAACGTATAAGAAAAATTTTCGAAAAAAGGGTTTTAATTTTTAAAGATTCTTGCTAAAAGACCAGTTTTACATATTCGCAAAACTATGTAATATATAATATAAATAATATATAAAAATAAAAATAATTTTATATAAATTAATATATATATATATATATAAATATATATTTAAAAATATATATATATATAATAAATATATAAAAATTTTTTTTATATTATAATATATATATATAATATGCCTACAAAACCCTTTAGAGAGAGGCTTTTAATATTCTGATGAATAATTCAGTTATCACTGAAGGGAAAATGTAAAACACACGGAGATGGGGTTTAAATTTACATACATACCTTTAAAGTATACTTTACTCGCAAGTATTAAAGTATTCTCTCCGGGGGGTACAAGTGACGAACAACGAATGACCCTCGGCAGTCAAAGGGTTGAAACCCAATTAAACCGGCCCACCTGTTATTTTTTCATCATTCACTATTTTTAACATTGTTAACTATTGTTAAATAGGTAGTTTTAGACTTAAGGGTATTAGAAAAGCATGAGGGTCTTAAAACTGCAAATCACCTTATACTGACGTAAAAAAGGGCCCTTAAACCCCTTAATAGGGACGATCTCTCATGTAAATACACATGAATACGTGTGTTTGCTAGCAGTTAATACACGAGAGGTTACACACATTCAGTTATACAGTGAAGGAAAACACCGCAGTGTATATAACTGAAGGTACACAATTCATGGTTACAGTACAGGAACTCAAATTCATATGTATCGTGATTACACACCCGTCAGTGTTAACATTAACAAACTCACCGTCAATGTTATAAAAAGGGATGGACACATCTCATAATAAAAAAACGACTATACACACCTGCAGGTGAACACTGAAGGCACACCACAGTAAAATTCACTGACTATTCCCCCTGTCAGTGTATATACACTGAGAGGGAACACCATCAGTATATCACACGACTTTCACACCGTCAGGGAATACACTGAAGGTACACACATCAAATAAAAACCAAGCTATAAAAACCTGCAGGTATTAAAACTACTAACACACCTGTCAGTTATAACACGAGAGGTACACACCACCCGTATATATACACTACTTACACACTGTAAATGTAATACACGAAGGGACACACCATCAGTATAAAACACTGAGCTATAAACACCCCCGGGGAATACACTGAGAGTACCACCATCAGTATATAACACACATACACACCTGTCATTTTATAAACCAGAGGGACACATCAGTCCCGTATAAATCACTGACTAACAAAAACCTTTAGGGTATATACAGAGAGGTACACCCATCAGTATATAACACGACATACACACCGTCAGTTATATACACTGAGCTATACACCCTTCAGGTATTAACTGAAGGGCACAAACCCGCATATATAATACACAAGGGTAACACATCTTCATGTATATACACTAAGGTACACACCATCATAATAGCGTGACTATTCACAAAACCCGTCATGTAAACACTAGAGGTACACACCATCAGACATATACACTGAGCAAAAACACCCGTCAGGGTATATACACGAAGTAAAAACACCAGTCAGTATAAAAAACACTAATATACACACCTGTCCCCGTTAATACACTGAAAGGGACACATCATCAGTATATATACACTACATACACACCGTCAGGGTATATACACTAAGGACACCCAGTCGTATTAAACACGAGCTATAACACCTGCATTATAACACTGAGAATACACACCCGCAGTGTATAAAACCCCGAAAGGAAAAAACCACCAGTCAAATATAAACTGAGCTATACAAAACCGTCAGTGTATATACACTAGAGGTAACACCTCATAATAACACTGAGCATACCAACCTTTAGTGGATGTACATGAGCTATACACACCTGTCATTATATACAAGAGGTAACCCCCATCTAATATACACGGCAACACACCTTCGGGGAAAAAACGAGAGGTACACACCATCAGTATAATACACTGAGCTATAACAAAACCCGAATGTATATCCCCCTGAGGGACACACCATCCCTAACAACACACCATACACACCTTTATGTACAAACACGGGGGTACACACCAGTCAGTAAAAATAAAACTGAGCTATACACACCTGTCAGTGTATATACACTGGCTTACAACCTTAGTACATACACTAGAGGTACACACCATCATATAAACCCTGAGCAACACACCTTTATGTATATACACACTATACAACCTTCCCCTTTTATATCCTAAGGTACACACCAGTCTATATATACACTGAGCATACACACCTTCATGTAATACCCTGAAGGTACAACACCATCAGTATATATACACGAATAACACACCTTCATGTACAACACTGAGAGGGACACACCCCGTCAGTAAAAACCGAGCTATACACACCTGTCAGTGTAAATACACTAGCTATACACACCTGTCAGGTACATACACAGAGGACCAAAACCAGTCATAAAATACCTAACTATACACACCTTCATATTTAACTAGCATACACCCCAGTGATATACACTGAAGGTACACACCATCATATATAACACTGAGTATAAACACCTTCGGTACTACACTGAGAGTACCACCATCAGTATATAAACACAGCTATACACACCTGTCAGTGTATATACACTAGCTATAACACCCTTCATTTGTACACGAAAGGGACACACCAGTCAGTAAATTTCACGAGCTATCACACCTGTTTAGTGAAAATACACTGAGAGGTACACACCAGTCAGTATATATAAAACTGACTATACACACCTGTCAGTGTACATACACTGAGAGGTACACACCAGTCATATATATACACTGAGCTATACACACCTGTCCTGTATATACACTGGGGCTATACACACCTGTTTAGTGTACATACACTGAGAGGTACACAACCAGTCAGTAAATATACACTGACTATACACAACCTCAGTTATATACACTGAGCAAAACACACTGTCAGTCTATATACACTGAGAGGGAACACACCAGTCAGTATATATACACTGAGCTATACACACCTGTCAGTGTATATACACTGAGCTATACACACCTGTCAGTGTACATACACTGAGAGGTACACATCAGTCAGTATATATACACTGTGCTATACACACCTGTCTGGGTATATACACTGAGAGGTACACACCAGTCAGTATATATACACTGAGCTATACACAAACCTGTCAGTGCCCTAAAACACTGAGAGGTACACACCATCAGTATATATAACACTGAGCTATATACACCGTCAGTGTATATACACTGAGAGGTACACACCATCAGTATATATACACTGAGCTATACACACCGTCAGTGTATATACACTGAAGAGGGAAAAACCAGTCAGTTTTAAAATACACTGAGCATACACACCTTCATGTTTATACACTGAGAGGTACACACCAGTCAGATATATACACTGAGCTATACACACCTGTCAGTGTTTTACACACTGAGCTATACAAAACCGGTCAGTGTATATACCAAGGGGACACAAAACCATCAGTATATAACACTGAGCTATAACCCCACCTGTCAGTTGTATATACACTGACTTTTCACACCTGTCAGTGTACATACACTGAGAGGTACACATCAGTCATATATATACACTGACTATACACACCTGTCCCGGGTATATACACTGAGAGGTAAAACACCAGTTTATATATATACACTGAGCTATACACCACCTGTCAGTGTATATCACTGAGAGGTACACACCATCAGTATATATACACTGAGCTATACACACCTGTCAGTTAAAATACACTGAGAGGTACACCCCCAGTCAGTATATATACACTGACTAAAACACACCTGTCAGTGTAAAATACACTGAGAGGTTTAACACACCAGTCAGTATATAAAACTGAGCTATACACACCTGTCAGTGTATATACACTGAGCTATACACACCTGTCAGTGGATATACACTGAGAGGTAAAACACCAGTCAGTATATATACACGAGCTATACACACCTGTCAGTGTATAAAACCTGAGCTAATACACAACCTGTCATGTACATACACTGAGAGGTACACATCAGACAGTAATATATACACGAGCTATACACACCTGTCTGGGTATATACCTAAGAGGTACACACCCGTCAGTATTATACACTGAGCTATACACACGTCAGTGTAATACACTGAGAGGCACCCCAGTCAGAAAATATAACACTGAGCTATACACACCTGTCAGTGTATAAAAACACTAGAGGTACACACCAGTCAGTATCTATACACTGAGCTATACACACCTGTCATGTAATACACTGAGAGGGACACACCAGTCAGTATATATACACTGAGCTATACCCCACCTGTTTAGTGGGAAATACAAAATGAGAGTACACAACCATCGTATAATATATACCTGAGCTATACACACCTGTTCAGTGTATATACACTGAGAGGTAAAACACCAGTCAGTATATATACACTGAGCTATACACATCTGTTAGGTATATACACTGAAGGTACACACCATCAGTATAATAACACTGAGCTATACACACCCCTTTATTATATACACTAGAGGTACACACCAGTCAGTAATATTAAAACTGAGCTATACACACCTGTTAGGTTTTATACACTGAGAGGTACACACCAGTCAGTATATATACCTGAGCTATACACACCCCGGTCATTATACATACACAAAGCTATACACACCATCAGTATAATATACACTAGCTATACACACCTTCAGTGTATATACACTGAGAGGTACAAAACCAGTCAGTATATATACACTGAGCTATACACACCTGCAGGGGATATAAACTGAGAGTACACCCCAGTCAGATAATATACACTGAGCATACACACCTGTCAGTGTATAAACACTGAGAAGGTACACACCCGTCAGTATATATACACTGAGCCATACACACCTGTCATGTACATACACTAGAGGTACACACCATTTAGTTAAAATACCCCTGAGCTATACACACCTGTCATGTATATACACTGAGCTATACACACCTGTCAGTGTATATACACGAGAGGTACACACCAGTCAGTATATAACACTGAGCTATACACACCTGTCAGTGTACATACACTGAGAGGGTACACACCAGTCAGATATATACACTGAGCTATACACACCTGTCAGTGTATATTTCACGACTAAACACACCTGTCAGTTTTAAAGTACACTGGAGAGGGACACACCAGTCAGTATATATACACTGAGCTATAACACACCTGTCAGTGTATAACACTGAAGTTACAACACCATCCCGTATATATACACTGAGCTATACACACCTGTCAGTGTACATACACTAGAGTAAAACACCAGTCAGTATATATACCTGAGCTATACACCAAACCCGTCAGTGTATAACACTGAGCTATACACACCTTCATTTTACATACACTGAGAAAGGTACACACCCGTCAGTAATATACACTGAGCTATACACAAACCTGTCCCGTGTATATACACGAGCTATACACACCTGTCATTTTTATATACACTGAGAGGACACACCAGTCAGTAAAATATAAAACTGAGCTATACACACCTTCATGTACATACACTGAGAAGGTAAAACACCAAATCATATATATACACGAGCTATACCCCACCTGTTTAGTGTAATATACACTAGACTATACACACCTGCATGTATGTACACTGAGAGGTACACACCCTAGTATAAAATACACGAGCTAAGCACACCTTCAATGTATATACACTGAGAGGTACACAAACCCGTCATTATATACACTGAGCTATACACACCTGTCAGTGTACATACACTAGAGGTTTCACACCACCAGTATAAAATACACTGAGCAAACACACCTGTCATGTATTATACACTGAGCTATACCCCCCACCTGTCAGTGTACATACACTGAGGTACACACCAGTCAGTAATTTTACACTAGCTATACACACCTGTCAGTGTATAATACACTGAGCTATAACACACCTGTCATGTATATACACTGAGAGGTACAAAACCAGTCAGTATATATACACTGAGCTAACACACCTGTCAGTGTATATACACTGAGCTATAAAACACCTGTCAGTGTACATACACTGAGAGGGAACACATCAGTCAGTATAAAATACACTGTGCATACACACCTGTCTTTGGGGATATACACTGAGGTACACACCAGTCAGTAATATACACTGAGCTATACACACCTGTCAGTGTACATACACAGAAGGTACACATCAGTCAGTAATATATATCACTGAGCTATACACACCTGTCTGGGTATATACAATGAGAGGTACACACCATCAGTATATAAAACACTGAGCTATACACACCTGTCAGTGTATATACACGAGAGGTACACACCAGTCATATAAAATACACTGAGCTATACACACCGTTAGGGTATATACACTAAGGACACCCATCAGTATATATACACTGAGCTTACACACCTGTCTGTATATACACGAAGACACACCGTCAGAAATATACCCTAGCTAACACCCTCCATGTACATACACTAGAGGTACACACCATCATATATAAAAAACCCCGACAAACACAAACCTTCATTATATACACTGACTTTAAAAACACCGTCAGTGAAAATCACGAGAGTACACACCAGTCCCTATATAACACGGCAAAACACACCTTCATGTATAACCTGAGCCCAACACACCTTCAGTGTATAACACAAGGTCACAACCCTCAGTATATAACACTGACTATACCCCGCATGTAAACCTACTATACCACCTTCATGTACATCCCCAGAGGTACACATCATCAGTATAATAACTTCATACACACCCGTCTGGGTATATACCTGAGAGGGACACACCAGTCAAATATACACTACATACACACCTTTATTTATAAACACTGAGGGAAAGG
>NW_026472518.1:0-5000 GCF_026875155.1 Cherax quadricarinatus
GTTTTACAATTTTCTGAAGACACCCCCCCACACCCCTTTTAAGACCCATTTTAAAAAAGTTGAAAGATTTTTTGGCTTAACATTCCAGTTGACCCCTCAGATGTCTCTCTCAAAATGTGACTTCAATTGTGACCCCTCAGAATGTGACTATCTCAGACTGGTCTTTGAAATTGACGAATGCATTGTATAGAGAAGCGGGCGACAACAGACATTATAACACTGGTACACACAGCAACCATCATAACAGTGGGCACTCTGACAGAATTTACAGCTCTGATGAGCATGAGAAGTGTAAAAGTACTTGAGCTTAAAATTTCCAGCCCCCTGGCTTCTCTAATATATATATATATAAATATAATATATATATATATATTATATATATATATAAAATATATATATAATATATATATATAGAGAGAGAGGGGAGAGAGAGAGAGAGAGAGAGAGAGAGGAGACTCGAACATACAAACCTTGGGACAAGGTACGCAGTGCTCTAACCACCGTACCACACTGGACCAATCCCTTTGGGCGTCCACCAACGCTAGACGTTTTGATCCATGGCAGCCAGCATTCAGACAGGTGGTGTTAGCTATTTCATCTCATCCCTGCATGCATTGACCGACGGGAGATTTTTCACAATGTTTGTAATTCACGAACAGGCGAAATATTCACAAACACTAATCTCTGGTCGAAAACGTCTAGCGTTGGCTGGACGCCAAGGTATTTGTCCAGTGGGGTTTACGGTGGTTAGAACACTGCGTACCTTACCCCAAAGGGTTCGTAGGTTCGAGTCTCCTTCGACCAGGGGTTTAGTGTTTGTGAATATTTCGCCTGTTCTGCGATATATATATATATATATATATATATATATATATATATATATTAATTATATATATATGACTATACATGTGCATCTACTTGGCTGATACCTATCTCCAATACACCAGGGAGGAAGGAGGGGACAGTTTGCCAGCTTCAGGGAGTCCCAAAAGTCTAGAAAATATGGAGAACTTGCCCATCATATATGTTTGTTCCGTTTGGCTCAGAGACCCTTGGCTTATGGGGAAAGAATGCATCTAAATTCCTTAAGGAGCTGGGAAAAAGACTCATCGGGGTAACTGGGGGATCCCAGGGCACTAGTTTTGTTCCAGCGGCTCAGTGCGGCTTTTCAAGGGGTAATGCTTGCTGTATTTTGGGCACACGCCCCAGCTCTGGGGAAAGCTAGATGAGATTTTCGCCTTATAATGGGTGATACACACGTAAAAAACTTGTACCGTATATATATCACTTATTTTATATAGATCTTAAAGTGTAGTTTATTTTGAAGGAAGTAGTCTGAAGGCTCGATTCCCCGTACACTAGCCGCGTTCCCGGTTGATGAGCGGTTCGGCTCATGGTAGCAGATCTTTTGTATAGAAATGAGAGGGTGAGGGAGGAAAGGTGAATAATTAATTGATTCCGAAAGATTATGTCTATGTAATGATTTTATTTCGTGAGTTACTTTTTTTCCTTTTCGTCTCTCTCTACATCTCTGTCTGTCTGTCGTCTGTCTTTTGTGTCTTTTCTCTCTCCCTCTTTTCTCTCTCTCTCTCTCTCTCTCTCTCTCTCTCTCTTTTCTCTCTCCCCTCTCTCTCTCTCTCTCTCTCACTTCTTAAAATGGATACATAGCAGAATTGTCGACTGAAAACCTTCAATTCACCCGAATCAAATGAATCACAAACTGATGACACGTTTGATCAACGCGTATTAAACCTATTTTACCGAGCCCCGGCCAACGCTCGTTGGGAAATTGCATACACCGCTGCCGTTCCGTTTGGCTCCCCCCCCCCAAAAAAAAAGGGAGTAAAATTTATATTTTGGATTGAAGCGGAGAGAATGATATTTGTAAATCCGTAATTCACTTTGACACATTCGACCCGAGAGAGATTTCACAAGTGCTAAGCCTATTAACTGACGAAATAAATTGTCAGCTCGGTACATTAAACTGTCAGCTTTCCAATCGTTGAAAGTCTGAGTCGTGGTGAAGGGAGGCAGCGTTAAGGTGGGGTGGGTTGTAAGGAGGTGGCGAAGGGAGGTGGCGAAGGGAGGTGGTGAAGGGAAGTGGCGAAGGGAAGTGGTGAGGATGGGGATTGTCGGAGTGTGTTATGTGGTGGGGGGGAAAGTTGGCCAGATGGATTTGTTCATCTACCTTTGATTTACCTTTAAGGGTTTTTTAAAAATCTTCGTACTCTTGCAGCCAGGCCCTGGCCAGGCTTGTCTAGTTTTGCTTGGACGATTACAACTACCTCACCACTTCATGTACTTTTATTCACCGGTATGATGTCTCTGTATTCGACTGATGAAGCCTGCAGTGAAGAAGAAGCGTTTTTCACTCCCCCACCCAGGGGGCCAATGGTTGGTCACCAACTGGGCTAGACCCGGGCCCGGACAATTTTCCGGCGAACCACGTTGAATCGAATCATTAAAGATTATGGTGTTGACCATGTGTCTTATTTTTCAACTTGTCTATATTATGAAACCATTTATAACAATAAATAAAAAAAATGATACATTAGTATCTGCTTAATTAGTCCTCAGAACAAAAATCTGATAACCAAGAGTGACTGATCCTTAAAAAAACAAATTTATCGGTTGTAAGGAGACATTCACTATGAAAATTTACTGAACAGCGTTCGACAGGTATAATCAGTATGTAAATAAGCTAAACTCACACACACACACAACCCCACACACACACACACACACCACACACACAAAACACACACACACAACACACACACACAACAAACACAAAACAGGGGGCTAGAAAACACATCATGTTGATATAACCTGATGCACTGACAGTGGGGGAAGGGCGAACACGCAAGTGACCCACTGTTAAGCTCTGTGCCGACTCACCACCTCCACACGTAAGCTGCCACAACCACCGCTAACACCCCGCAATCTTATAGCTGTTGCAACGTGAAAAAAAAACAGTTTCATTTATGGAACTTTACTACCAGAGTAAATTATTATTATTATTATTATTATTATTATTATTATTATTATTATTATTATTATTATTGTTGTTTTTGTTGTAGTTGTTGTTGTTGTATTTCAGCTCTTTTACAAGATAAGAGCTGTTATCCTACCTCAGTCATTTCACTGCAGTGGAGGAGAGACAGATGCATGATAATACATGGAAAGTAATTGAGGGTCTAAAAAGAACAAAAAAAAAACACTGTACCGTAATTTGAACACTACCTAATAACTGCACGTAGGAGAAAAAGAAAAGCTTACGACGACGTTTCGGACTGTCTTGGACCAAGTAATTTGTTTGCAATCGTGAACATTAAATGGTATAAAATACCGACAGGTTGTTAGGTAAGACACATATGCAACAGTTAGGTATCTTTATTTCGAAACGTTTCGCCTACACAGTAGGCTTCTTCAGTCGAGTACAGAAAAGTTGATAGAAGCAGAAGAGACTTGAAGACGATGAAAATTAGTCCATCCCCCTTTAAAAGTTTTGAGGTGGTCAGTCCCTCAGTCTGGAGAAGGCATTGTTCCATATTTCTGAACAACGCTCTTCTCCAGACTGAGGGACTGACCACCTCAAAACTTTAAGGGTGATGGGACTGAATACATCGTCTTCAAGTCCTTCTGCTTCTATCAACTTTTCTGTACTCGACTGAAGAAGCCTACTGTGTAGGCAAACGTTTCGAAATAAAGATACCTAACTGTTGCATATGTTTTGCAATGTGTTACGAAGAGTAAAAGTTCAGGCCTCTCAGTCCCATCTTTGTGTGAAAGATTCCTGAAACAGTTTACCCAACCTAATTTTATACTACCCAAACCATAGCTTTTGTAACCGTTTTACTCGTGCTCAAGATGACTTTTCCCACCCAAGTATAACTACTACTACTACCTCCACTAGTACTACACTTCACTCAAAGCCTATATATACCCTCTGTGTCCATGACAAAGCTCCTGGAGAGCGAAACGTTGCCACAATAAAATGCCACTTAGTTGCACTTGTGTCCTTTTACAAAAACATATTGTCGGTAATTCTACCAATATTAAAACAAATTTTTCATATTTCTCTGCATATTTTCTAATGCATTTATGTCCTTCTGTATGTAGATCAAACCTGAGCTCCATAATGTAAAATTTAGGTTTTACTCATTATGCATAGAATTGAAAAAGCTTTATTGTGCATATTAGGCACACTTGGCTACATAATTTTGCTTACCATGACTGTCAAGTCTTTTTCACATCTTATGATCAAGCTTTATATCACTTGTTCATAAGTATGAGGGTTATTTTAATGATCAAGGATTACGACTTTACACTTGTTCACGGTAAACTGCATCTACTACTTTTCAGACAGCGACTTTAGTTCATCCATATTTTCCTGGTGTTCAATGGTATCCTCTTCAGAATATATTATTCGTCCTATTTTTGTGTCATCGGCGAATTTACTCATGTCACTTGTTATTCCCTGGTCAAGGTTTTTAAAGTCTTTGTAAACAATACTGGACCAAAACTGTTTCCCTTTGTGGAACATCATTTGTAGCCGATCCCCATTTTATCAGAACCCCTGCTGTCAGCGGAACAAGGGGCAGATGTTGTCAAGTGGAAACCCGACAAGTTCCTCAATCAAATGCCGGATCAATCAGGCTGTTGATGGCTATATGGCCCAGGGGAAACCGAAATGGCACCATCCTGAACGACCATCACTCAGGGAGCAAGAGACTTATTATTTGCATCAAGGGTGATGGACTGATTTTTCCACCCCATGTACTTCGTCTCCACCTGAACTGATGTCTTTGTAATCGGGCTGATGAAGCCCGCAGCGCAGGCGCAGCGTTTCGTCAATAAAGACCCTAATGGTACCTATGTGTCTTACTCTTCTGTTTGTTTCATGTTTGTTTTAACCAATGTGCTCTCCTACTGTTTTTGTCCCTATTAACTATGAGTGATAGAAAATTACGTATTTATTACCTTAATGTTTTACAACG
>NW_026472518.1:10000-11496 GCF_026875155.1 Cherax quadricarinatus
ACCTAATCGATCCCAAATGAACTTAACCTAACCTAAATTGACCGGAATTAAAATAAAGAAAATATAATTAGGTGAAAATTTTGGAAACGTTTTAAAAATAACGGCGAGAAGAGCATACAAAACGACATTTTAAAATGTAAAATTTGGGTGCCTAGTTTAACTATTGGTCAACTTAAAACCCATCACCCCTTTAAGAAAGGCACCCTTTATGCCAGTACACGGCTCTTGAATTCAAAATTCCTGTGTATTTGGGTGTGGCCATGTATGTTGAGTATGGCCCGTAATTGAGTGTGGCACGTGAATTTTAGTGGCCATGCATATTGAGCATGTCACTGCATTTGAGTGTGGCTCTGTATGTTGAGTGTGGTCCTAAAGTTGAATGTGGGCCTGGATGTTGAATGTGGTCCTGGATGTTGAATGTGGTCCTGGATGTTGAATGTGGTCCTGGATGTTGAATGTGGTCCTGGATGTTGAATGTGGTCCTGGATGTTGAATGTGGTCCTGGATGTTGAATGTGGTCCTGTACGTTAAGTGTTTGGGCCCCGTAGGTTGAGCGTGGCCCTCTAAATTGAATGTTGTCCTGCACGCTGATTGTGACCCTGAACGTTGAGTGTGGCCCTGAATGTTGAGTGTTGCCCAGAATGTTGAGTGTGGCCCTGAACGTTAAATGTAGCCCTGAACGTTGAGTATACCCCTGAACGTTGAGTATACCCCTGAACGTTGAGTATACCCCTGAACGTTGAGTATACCCCTGAACGTTGAGTATACCCCTGAACGTTGAGTGTGGCTCTGTATGTTGATGTGGTCCTGGATGTTGACTTTGGTCCTGTACGTTAATGTGGCCCCCGAGGGTTTTGGGGTGGCTCTCTAATTGAATATTGTCCTGCAGGTGAGTTACCCTGAACGTTAAATGTGCCCTGAAAGTTGTGTGGACCCTGAACGTTAAATGTACCCTGAAAGTTGTGTGTAGCCCTGAAGTTAAGTATGCCTGAACCCTTGAGTGTGGTCCTGAACGTTGAGCATGGCCCCTGAACGTTGAGTGTACATCTGAACGTTTAGTGTGACCCCGAACTTGAATTACCTGAAAACTGAGTATTCCCCTGAACGTTGAGTGTACCCCTGAACATTGATGTGGCCCTGATTTTAATGTTGAATGTTTTGCCCTGAACATTTGGGACCGTGTGAGGCCCCTGAACATTGAGTGTTTTTTGACCCTGAACATTGATGTGCCCTGAACGTTGAATTTTGGGGTGACCTCACACTTTTGTGCTCTGTTAATTGTAATGAAACTAGAGCCTCGCCGTCTAGAGCAGATAATGTACTCATTTTAATTAAAAACCAGGGTAATTTGATTTCTGTTAATTGTTTTTTAAATGGGAAACTTTTTCCCCGCTTTTCTTTTGACAAAAAAATGGGACTTTTTTAAAAATTTAATACCAGGGTTTTAAAAAAAAGGCTTTTTCCTGTTAAACTGTTTCATTCACGGGGAATTTTTA
>NW_026472519.1:0-10940 GCF_026875155.1 Cherax quadricarinatus
AGCATTCCGCCTTCAAATGGCACATTCCTGATCTTCACCAAGTGAAGTAACTTGATATATCATGCATCTCACCGTGACAGCATGATTCACAGGTATGGCCACTTCCTGAAACTTGTTCACCACTGTCTCATACATACTCGTCGAATTGAATTTAAGAAATATCCTCTTCGTGCCATTCAAGGCAAGTCCACAAATCTCTTCAGTAGCTACGTCGTAGGTGTCTCTAATTATTGCTGGTAGAAGTAGCTCCATAGACGGCCCCGTGATAGCTCCACTGGTTAATTCTATACAGACTGTATTAACCCTCCGGCGACAACCCTGCGCCATTTTGTGAAAATATTACTGCACCCAGTCAACACCAGGGGGTAGCAGCAGCACACGTCCTCTCTACTCAAGGGCTGAGAGACGAATGACGGGAAGTACAGTGCCTGCACTCTGAAGGAGGGGTGTTAATGTTGCAGTTTAAAAACTGTAGTGTAAAGCACCCTTCTGGCAAGAGAGTGATGGAGTGAATGATGGTGAAAGTTTTTCTTTTTCGGGCCACCCTGCCTTGGTGGGAATCGGCCAGTGTGTTAATAATAAAAAAATGTGCATGTGTCTGTACGTGCGCCCTCGTGTGTGTATGTGCATGCGCGCGCGCGCTCGTGTGGGTGTATGATCCACTTAATATTTGTATTTATAACTCATTACAATTGTGACCAGGTGTGGACGTATCAGTGGTTCATTAGTTTGTAATTTGTTCATGACTGTAACCATGTATAGGAGTGAGGCTGATTCATTACCTTTGTAACTTGCCATGATTGTGACCAGATCTACCTGGAGTTCATTACCTTTGTAACTAGTTCAGCTATCATAACTTTGGGGTCCAGTCCCTGGACCCATTATGTACTGTGAGGGAAAAGTTCAATAGATAGGAGTAGCGAGGGAGTATATAGTAACAATAGTTTCATTGCCGGCTACTTGTTAAGGTAGGGTAAGTCCAGCTCCCGCTATTCTCACCTTTTCTCCCCCACCCCTAAAGTGATAATTTGATTGCCGGCTGCTTGTTAAGGTAGAGTCAGTCTAGCTCCCGCTATCCCTTCCCCTCCTTCATCCTCCCCCCCCCCGAAAGGTGACGTGTGGGGCTCCGGTCCAAACAGTAATCACTAGACTCACAGCTCCCAGCACTACTGTAAGTACATGCCTGCCTTGTATTCTAGTGGATTTATTGGTTGAAAGCTTCACTTTTGACCAATAATAAACTTAGTCTTTTCAGTCTTGCTCTAAGTTGACTGTTGTAATAATCACCACGTCTTTTAGGTATTGTACTTATCATGGAGAGTGATTTCTTAAGCAGTGGGTAACCTGTCTCTCTTTTCAGATTGGATGACAGAGAGGGTCACCTGCCAGTCAACAAGGAAAACTGATGGAGACGGACTAACGTCCTGGAGACGTCCCATTTTGGATTTAATTACCTGTACACCTGTATGAAATTGCAGGACGTAACCCCACATCATTGCAGCGGTAAAGAACCTGCTTTCCTGTCATCGGGATAGAATACTCATGGCGATACTCTGTGAAGAACTAGCCGGTGGTGGTCACCAACACCTGCGACCCCCCCCCCCATCATCAGCAACTGCTACGATTTCAACAACAGTGTCACCAACACCAGACACCCCAATATATATATTAGCGTTGAGTTCAAATGTTATTTTATTCATTTCATTTTTCATTTTTCTTTCAAATAGGATATACCTGTCATGTTTTATTGTTTTATATTTGCTTTAATAAATAATAGTGTTTATCTTTGTGAATTATTATTTCGTTTTCTATTCATTAATTTTCCTGAGGAGGAGCCAGCCTTGGTAATACTGTCTGAAGTTGTTACGGAGCTGAGTAAGACTTCACGTGTACCTCTGTAATGTTGAGGTAAAGTCCCTGGACCCATTATGTACCTCTGTAGTCTTTTGACTACCGCCCACAGGATGGGCATGTGGTGACTACCACCCACAGGATGGGTATGGTGTGACTACCACCCACAGGATGGGTATGTGGTGACTACCGCCCACAGGATGAGTATGGTGTGACTACCACTCACAGGATGGGTATGTGGTGACTACCACCCACAGGATGGGTATGGTGTGACTACCACCCACAGGATGGGTATGGTGTGACTACCACCCACAGGATGGGTATGTGGTGACTACCGCCCACAGGATGGGTATGGTGTGACTACCACCCACAGGATGGGTATGTGGTGACTACCGCCCACAGGATGGGTATGGTGTGACTACCACCCACAGGATGGGTATGGTGTGACTACCACCCACAGGATGGGTATGTGGTGACTACCACCCTCAGGATGGGTATGGTGTGACTACCGCCCACAGGATGGGTATGTGGTGACTACCACCCACAGTATGGGTATGGTGTGACTACCACCCACAGGATGGGTATGTGGTGACTACCGCCCACAGGATGGGTATGTGGTGACTACCGCCCACAGGATGGGTATGGGGTACATAATAAAGATATTAAACTAACAAATACTTACATAAATACTTGGATACTTAGAGTTGAGGTGCAAGATGTTGTCTGTGCTGATCAACTTTATTCAAGTTTGTTACTTTATGACAGTTTCCTCAACTTGTGTAACTTTATTTAGGTCACATTTACACAGTGTAAATTACCCAGGATAACCCATAAAAGTGAATTATTGCCATTACAGACCTTGATTTACACTTGCGTCAGCCATCAAAATTGTATTAGATATTGACCTCACATAGGCCTCCAAGTGGCCTATGTGAGGGGAAATTACCAACATTATTTTAGTAATTCTTAAATTATTGTATATCTGACCTTGTGGGTCATATATACAATAATTATTTGTTATTATAATAATAACATTGTATATCAATGGCTGACTTACTGCAATAATGTCTCCAGTTGTTTATAACAACTTATAATGTTGAGAGCAGCGAGTGTTTTATAAGGTGAATGACCAGTTAATAGTAATGTGCAATAAGGTCACAGTAAACATGTGATGTCACAAGTCACAGTAAACATGTGATGTCACAAGTCACAGTAAACATGTGATGTCACAAGTCACAGTAAACATGTGATGTCACAAGTCACAGTAAACATGTGATGTCAAAAGTCACAGTACACACATGATGTCACAAGTCACAGTACACACATGATGTCACAAGTCACAGTAAACATGTGATGTCACAAGTCACAGTAAACATGTGATGTCACAAGTCACAGTAAACATGTGATGTCACAAGTCACAGTACACACATGATGTCACAAGTCACAGTACACACATGATGTCACAAGTCACAGTAAACATGTGATGTCACAAGTCACAGTAAACATGTGATGTCACAAGTCACAGTACACACATGATGTCACAAGTCACAGTACACATGTGATGTCACAAGTCACAGTAAACATGTGATGTCACAAGTCACAGTAAACATGTGATGTCACAAGTCACAGTACACACATGATGTCACAAGTCACAGTACACATGTGATGTCACAAGTCACAGTAAACATGTGATGTCACAAGTCACAGTACACACATGATGTCACAAGTCACAGTACACATGTGATGTCACAAGTCACAGTACACACATGATGTCACAAGTCACAGTACACATGTGATGTCACAAGTCACAGTAAACATGTGATGTCACAAGTCACAGTACACACATGATGTCACAAGTCACAGTACACATGTGATGTCACAAGTCACAGTAAACATGTGATGTCACAAGTCACAGTAAACATGTGATGTCACAAGTCACAGTAAACATGTGATGTCACAATAAAGTCACAGTAAACATGTGATGTCACAAGTCACAGTACACACATGATGTCACAATAAAGTCAAAGTACACATGTGATGTCACAATAAAGCCACAGTAAACATGTGATGTCACAATAAAGTCACAGTAAACATGTGATGTCACAATAAAGTCACAGTAAACATGTGATGTCACAATAAAGTCACAGTAAACATGTGATGTCACAATAAAGTCACAGTAAACATGTGATGTCACAATAAAGCCACAGTAAACATGTGATGTCACAATAAAGTCACAGTAAACATGTGATGTCACAATAAAGTCACAGTAAACATGTGATGTCACAATAAAGTCACAGTAAACATGTGATGTCACAAGTCACAGTACACATGTGATGTCACAATAAATTCACAGTACACATGTGATGTCACAATAAAGTCACAGTAAACATGTGATGTCACAATAAAGTCACAGTAAACATGTGATGTCACAATAAAGTCACAGTAAACATGTGATGTCACAAGTCACAGTACACATGTGATGTCACAATAAAGTCACAGTACACATGTGATGTCACAATAAAGTCACAGTAAACATGTGATGTCACAATAAAGTCACAGTACACATGTGATGTCACAATAAAGTCACAGTACACATGTGATGTCACAATAAAGTCACAGTACACATGTGATGTCACAAAGTCACAGTACACATGTGATGTCACAAAGTCACAGTACACATGTGATGTCACAATAAAGTCAAAGTAAACATGTGATGTCACAATAAAGTCACAGTACACATGTGATGTCACAATAAAGTCACAGTAAACATGTGATGTCACAATAAAGTCACAGTAAACATGTGATGTCACAATAAAGTCACAGTAAACATGTGATGTCACAATAAAGTCACAGTAAACATGTGATGTCACAATAAAGTCACTAGTAAACATGTGATGTCACAATAAAGTCACAGTAAAAATGTGATGTCACAATAAAGTCACAGTAAACATGTGATGTCACAATAAAGTCACAGTAAACATGTGATGTCACAATAAAGTCACAGTAAACATGTGATGTCACAATAAAGTCACAGTAAGCATGTGATGTCACAATAAAGTCACAGTAAACATGTGATGTCACAATAAAGTCACAGTAAACATGTGATGTCACAATTTACATAATACTCACAGTGGAAAAATTGTGAAATCACAAGTAAGTACTTTTGTGATTTCTTGTATTATCAATCAGTAGTCAAAATAATAATATGGGAAAGTGCCATACAAGGGAGAAAGTGCCATACTGGGCAGAAAGTGCCATACAAGGCAGAAAGTGCCATACTGGGCAGAAAGTGCCATACAAGGCAGAAAGTGCCATACTGGGCAGAAAGTGTCATACAAGGCAGAAAGTGCCATACAGGGCAGAAAGTGCCATACAGGGCAGAAAGTGCCATACAGGGCAGAAAGTGCCATACAGGGCAGAAATGATATGTATGCCAGGGATGGGGTTCACTTACCTAGGTCAGGGAAGGCGGCGGGGGGGGGGGGGTGTAGACAGCCTGTACTGTCTGCACAGACAGCCCATGCTGTCTGCCAGCTTAGTTCATATTTCGCGCCACTCAAGTGCTGCCACCTATAGGCCTTGCCACTTCAGTATGCCCAGACTTGCCTCGCACTCACTCACACAGCGGCCTGGCATCAACACACAAGTACTCCCAGTTCTCTCTCGTGGGCATGGCCCTGCCCGGGCCATGGGCACAAACACACAAGCCTGTGTAACCCAACACTAGTTATCAATAAAGTAAGAAGCCTCCGAAGAAGTATATCATTCACACCCCGCTACCAGAATACCAAACAAGCCCGTTATAGGGGGCAGTGGCCAGTGCTGTTAGGGCTTTACACTAAAAATAGTTAGTATTATGGGTTTTTGTGGGAAAGCAATAAAATATGAGTGTAGTTATATTGTGAGTTTTAGGGAAACCAGTTATAGGCAGAACGAGGTGGGAGTGATCATGTGGGAGGATCTCACCTTCAAGGACCATAACATTGTATCAATCGCATCTGCTAGAAAAATGACAGGATGGATAATGAGAACCTTCAAAACTAGGGAGGCCAAGCCCATGATGACACTCTTCAGGTCACTTGTTCTATCTAGGCTGGAATATTGCTGCACACTAACAGCACCTTTCAAGGCAGGTGAAATTGCTGACCTAGAAAATGTACAGAGAACCTTCACGGCGCATATAACACACAATTTTGTGTTGCAAGTCAAATCTTACTCCAAATTAATGTTATTCATGCTTCTTACCTGTCCATTTAATTTGTTTACCACTACTTGTTTTAGTCTCTTCTATATTGTGTGTGCAATTAGTGTATATTCCAATTACATTATTGTGCAAGTCTCAAAACTATTTTTTGCTAGCTAGTACCAACTACCTCATATTTTTTTACTTTTATTGTGCAATAAATTGCTCAACTTATTATATATTACAAATCAGATCTTACTTCTAAATCAATATTATATCATAGTGACTATCTCTCCATTTAACTTTGTTTACCATTACTTAATTTTTTTTATATTTTATTTGAAACATTTTAATGTGTCTCCTTAAAAGCTTTATGCAGTGAAGGAGAAAAATCACAACATACTCACACTGAAATATTCATTACTACAAAATAACTGATTATTATATCATTACAGCTAACCAAGCTTACCGAACAACTGTTACACCGTACGCCACACCTTTAATTATCAGAAGCATCACTCACGCCCACACATACCTCAAGAAGCCAGCCTCATTTTACCCCTTAAGATTGCAACGCCCATAAGTCCCTGACGCGGAAGCTACGATATCCTTCCGAAAAGGTTATATGCCACCTGCTCCCAGTGATGTCCTTATTCCTCCGTTGCGTCCCATAAAACATCGCTGCCAGTGCCCTGATTCTCTCCCTTACTGACACATGTCTGTAAACCCATGACGTATACACAAAGTCCGTGACTAGATAACCCACTGCATTCTGTACCAGCAACCCCCCCCCCTCCCCACATCTAAACTTAACGCTCTTAAAACGCTAATCCCACCTCCACCCACCATACGTAAAACCCTACTAAACCACTCCCTCACTGGTTCCAACCTCGCACAAAAAAATACCACATGAAAGACAGTGTCAATGTCCCCACACACACACAACACTCCCCACCCTCCTGCACACGCCTATTTGCCAACACTTCTCCAGACGGTAATATATTGTGGAGAAATTTAAACATTACCTCCCTTACCATTGTCTTCAATCGTTGCCCTTTTAAACTGCCCCATATATCACTCCACGCATACATCGGATATATACCTTCCACCTTAGCAACCACCTCCCTATCACCCACCTGAGCCAGTCTTCCTATCTTGACCCTGTGTGGGTCCCGTGCATAAATTAATAACCTCAACATTCCCTTACACATCTGGACATCTCTACCCCTCATCCAACGCTCCAAATCCCTTCGAACCCATACCAAACCTGTACCTGCAACCCTACCCTCCCTCAAATAACTGTGCTTAACCTACATGCCCAACATCATTTGATGCAGTGCCATTAACCCCAGCCCTCCCCGGCATGCCGGAAGACACACAACATCTCTCGATAACCAGTCACATCCAGAACCCCAAATATATCGATATACACGCTTCAACAGACGCTTCTCATCGCACGGATTTGATGGATATATACCTACCACATGCCACAGCTTACCATACAAAAACACATTCACCACAATAGCACGCTGATGTAACGTCAGTCCTCCTGTATGCAATCCCGCCAATCTACCCAGAACCCTATCCACAGCTTCTCTCGAATTCACCTCCCTCGCCTCCTTAAGGTTTCCCATATGAACAACCCCACACATCTTAATTTGACACACCAGGGGCCAGCCTTCTTCCTGTCCTAGAGCCCCACCCACGCCACCCCAGACCCTCATAAGCATAGACTTTTCCCTATTAACCGTCATCCCTGTTGCCCTTCCGAAAAGTTCCACCAATTCACCCACCTTTCGTAAGTCCTGTAACCTCCTAAATAGAACAGTGGAATCATCCACATAGCCCACGATCCCTGGTTCCACCGCCACTTCATTTCTCTTCACTCCCTCCCTCACACTCCCTCGCACAGCCCTATAGAACGGATATTACTTAATTTAGTCCCTTATATATTTTCTCCTTTATTTTAGCATTATATAACTACCCTCTTTCATATATTCACAATTGTTAAAATAATCAAGGTGCTATTCTCAGGTGCTAAAGTGTAATAAGTTCACAATTTTGCCATTATATTCCAAAACTCATTTATTTGATTACCACTTTATTGTTCACCACAACTTATATTAGTCCCTTTTATATTGTTTTCCCTAATTCTAACTTTAAAGAATTACCTTTAAAGTACTACCTACTATTATATTCCCAAGCTCCATTATTTGATCATCACTATTTGTTCACCACAAATTATTTTAGTTCCTTTTATATTGTCTCCTTTATTTTAGCTATAAAAAACTACCTTAACTCGTATTTTTTATATTAAAATAATTCAGGTGCTATTTTTTAGCTTTAGAATATTTACTTTGTCTTATACTTAATTCTAACTATAGATTCACTATAAATCTTATGATAACAAGCATTGATCCTGATACCAACCTCTTATTGAATGACTTAAATGAATCAAACATAACTGTAATTACTACACAGCAAACAATAAAAGGGCACTTCTCAGAGCCAACAAAAACATAATTCTTTAACTAAAATATCGATTTATTTTTCGCACGCTTTTGGGCCGTGCGGACGCACTGTGCATACTCCCACTACAAGGTTTCTGCGCATTTTTTCACTGTTCAGACATGGCGGAGTACACCGGCAGGAAGGAAAATACAGTTTGCATTGGCTGTTGAGGGGTTCTCGACCCCCGCTACTATAACGACGTTTAAACCTGCAATTATTAGGGGTTTATATGGTATCCCTAATGAGGGAACTTATGGGGTGGCCCCTTTAAGGGAGAAACGATATTTTGTAAATTCCCGAGGAATAGCTATAAGCTGTGGTGGAGGAGTTTCAGAACGGGGAATGTGTCTCAACTCGACGATGGGTGTTGGCTTTCTGACGTACTACTCCACGGGTACGATGAGGAAAGACCCTTCGAGGGAAAGCAGTTTGGTATACAGGAAGTTTTTTTGCAAAGGTGTCATTCAGAAGCCAGGGTGGGGTTTGGCGGGATGGGCCATATTTTTGGGCCTCCCGGAAGGGTCTACAAAAACAAATGACTTTAAAAACGCCTAACCTTCGTATGAATTTTGCCCCCGGGGACCAGAAACCCGGAATGTGTCTATGGGGGCAAAGGAAGGTCGTTTTGTGGCTCTTTTTACCCAAAAGCGGGACAATGGCCCGTAAGTTGCCCGGGGGTGCAGTCCCGGGGAGGACATCCAGCAGGCGGGGTGGGGGAGGCGGCAAGAAGGGACACTCTTGGAGGGGGGGGGAAAGGAGGGGGGAACAGATGGGGGCGTTTTCACACTCCCGGGGGGGGGGAGGAAGTTTTCCCTTTTCCCCAAAATTGAGGTGGTGGGGGAAGTGGGGGGAGACGACACAGGAGTGTCCTTGGGGTCATGCTCCAGGAAAACTTGGAGGGGCCCTTGGTAGAAGGGGACATGGATGAACAGATCAGTGAAAAGAGAAAAATTTGAAGGCTGGTGAGAATCGGAAGTATAGGGAACACTGGAAAGGATACACTTGAGTGGCAGATACACAGGGAGGGTTATGAGGGAAAAGGGGCTTTGGGAGGCAGCTCTTAAAGAACCGCGGGGGCGACTGAAATTTTGTGGGTTTTTAACACCTGGCAAAGACCAGGTAAAAAGTTTGGGGGAGGTGGTCCCCCCAATTTTACCTACAGGGGGGGTCCAGGAAAATCGGGGGAGGACAAGGGGGGGGGGGAAGTTCTATTTAAAAAAGAATAAGGAAAGTGTAAACAGCCTGAAGGGGGAAAGGGAGCAAGCCCCAGCGGCATAGGGGTAACCCCCTCTCCTTCCATCAGGTGGTAATGGAAATGCTAAAGGTTAAAAACTGAGGTTAAAAGGGGGGGGGTTGGAGGGGTTCCCTTTAAAAGGGTACGATGTTGATTTTGGTTTTTACAGGAGCAACTAAAAGTCGGGGTAGGATTGAGATTGAGGGGATAAAAAGTTTTTTTGTGAGCAGGGAACCTTTTTAAGGGGGCGAGTGCTGTTTTAGTAAAGGAGACCAGCCCTTGCGAGTCGGGGGGTGGGGGAGGGGGGGGGGGGGGTTGTTCGGGGGGATGGGTGGGGGGGGGAGAGTAGGGGTATTTTTGGGAATTATATCGCGATTGGTAACGAAAGGATAAAATAGTTTTTGTTCGGACGTTTTTGTTTAAACATCTCAGGGGTTTTCTGCCTAGCGTAATTGGAGTGATGGGGAATTGTGTGATTTTGGGATTTGACGTAGTTCCTAGGGGGGGGGGGGGTGTGGTTGGGTGTTTTTTTGGGGTGCATTGGGTGATGTCGGGGTGGTAGTGTGGTTGGCAGGGGGGGGGATCAGGTTTGAGTATACCTAGTACAGGGGGGTTATGAGGCAAGGGTTTGGATAGGTTTTTTGTAGGCAGGGGATAGGAGTGGAGAGAGTTAGAACATAGACTGGGTTTTTCAGACCACAGAGCAGTTTGGTGATTTAGGGGGGATGGAAATTCCAAAATATATCAGGGGGTATTGGAAATTAAAAAGTGAGGCTTTTCAGAGGGGGATCAAGGTCGGCTTTTTTGTCATGGTGGAAGGGCTTTGGAGGGTAGGGGTGAGGAGGGGATTTTTTAGATTGGTGGGGGTTGCAGGGAAAGGTAAAATTTTAGAATTTTTTTGGAAGAGGGCAGGGAAAGGACGTTGGGGTTTGGATTTCAGAATTTTTTAGAGGGTCAGTTGAATGATTTTAGCGGGGGGAGTAGGGAGGAGGGGAAGGAGTTATGGGGGGAAATTTGGATCATTTAGTAAGATGGGATAAAAACGTTTTGATGCACTCAGGGTCAGGGCAGGATGGGGACGTACTAAAGGGTATAAGCCAACCGGGATGTTCCAAAAATTCAAGGACAACATTTAGGACACCGTGGGGCCCTATTGTTGTG
>NW_026472520.1:0-27528 GCF_026875155.1 Cherax quadricarinatus
ACAAAACATCATCAACTCCTTTGAATACTCCCAAAACACCACTGAATACTAGAAAAACAGCCCCGAATACTGCCCATACAACACTAAAAATCACCACCAAACCCAAACACCTTTTTATAGAAATCCCCTCATTCCACTATAACCAAGACGATCCCACTCACCCTCAACTATTGTATAACATGAGCGCAAAAAAAAAACACTCATAAATCATTTGAATACTCACAAAAAAAAAAGCACCTTTAAAACATTTCCAAAAAAAACCCGAAAACATTTTAAAAAAGGGGATCACCACCAACTGAAATCATAACATGTATGCCACACCACACACCACAACACACACACACACACACCACACACACAAAACAAAAAAAAAACAAAAAAAAAAAAAAAAAAAAAAAAAAAAAAAAAAAAACTATGACATCCATCAACTATCATCAAATGACCACTCACCTCAAAACCACTAAGATCGCAGAAAACACTCATTTTCATAAACATTCACACAAAAAATCACAATCACCAACTCCATACAATATTTTATGCACCCCCCTCACTACCACCAACACATACCAGCACAGATAGGGATACCTCCCATGACATCACACTCCATCCTGTGTTTACTTGGCAATCAGCAACGTCACACCCCACTTTTATTCATTTAACTTAACGAGAGGAAGTTACTTGTTTCAACCTGTTATATCCCAATATCTAAAAATCACCACAATCAAGACGTTTACCAAATTCTATAACCCCACCACTAAGATCACACATTTTTTTTTACACATTCCTTAAAACATCATCATAACGAAGATCACTAAAACTATCTATACTTTTACTAAGATCACATAACATTTTGTCTTCTCTAAACTCACTCACCAAATTTTTACTTCACACTTACACATTTCATTAACCGAAATTACATCTCACCACCGAACTCCTCCCTCATTCTCCAGACTTTACAGCATTAGCAAAAAAAAAAAAAACTAACTCAAAACACTTATGACATGAGACATTACCATAACTAACACACTGACTAACTTTGAACCATCTCTGAACAACCCCAAAAACACCACGGAACACATTAAAAAAAAATACTCTGCACATCATTTGAACACCTTCAAAAAACACCATCAAACACCTCCGAATACTCCCAAAACACTGCTGATTACTACCAAATCACCACTGAAATAAAAAACCGTCAAAATCACCAGAATCTAAGTTTAGCATCACCAGCTAACATCCATTTTATAGAATTCCTCAAATCACTATAACCAAGAACTCCCTCCCCATGGGCGCAAAAAAAAAAAAAAAAAAAAAACTTTAACCAACCCAAAACCTATTACGCATGTCTTGTACACACATAAATCAAGACAACCACCACATCAATCACCATGTTCACTTACCTCAAAAATCACTAATATCACAGAAAAACACTCATTTTTTATAAACATTCACACAAAAAAAATCAAATTTTTACAATATCTAAGCGCACATCACCTCACAACCACCCAAAACACGATGTCACACCTCACAGGATCGGCGAGGTCACCTCCAGTGACGTCACACTCCCCTCTGCGTTTACTTGGTGGTTAGTAACATCAACACCCAACCCACCTTTTTTCAACCTGTTGTACCCTACATTATCTAAGAACACTATAACCAAGACGATTACCAGATTTTTTGACCCCACCACTAATATCACAGAAAAAAAACAAATTTTTATAATTATTCACACAAAAATCACGATCACCAATTCCTATCATGTTTACCCTCATCTATCAACACTCATCACCAAGATCACCAAAAATCAAAGATCATGCATCTCAAAACTCTATGATTACTGAAAAACTTATTTTTTAAACATTCCACAAAAAAAGACATCCCCAAAAATACCACGACACTTCCCCCAACACTAAACTTCATGAGCACTATAAATATCACCATCACAAAAAAAAAAAAAAAATAGTGCACAGTCACCAAAAAATTAAAACTTTTAAACCCCCAAAATTTTAAGACTGAGACAACACACCAAAATCTAAGACATTCACCTCCAACTAGACAAAAACATCTTACTTAACATGCCCCAAAACCTTACTGACAATTGCGGGTATGAATATTCATCCCGCATTTATGTTGCATAAAATTTCCCCCCCAAAACACCCAAAACCCTTTCTTTTTCATCCGTATATTTTTTGAGTTGTTTTAACCCGAGGCCATCAGACATTGGAAACCAGAGTGTAGTAGGGATTTTGGGAGGGTGATGGTTGCTCTGGCTCCTCGTCGTGATGGGCCGTGGGGGGTTAAAATATCTAAAAGGGATATAGGAATGAATAAGAAAGGATGTTTCAGGGAGATGGGGATGAGGAATGGATATGCAACAAAAATGCGGTTGAATATTCATACCGCAATATTAAATAAGGTTTTGGTGATGTCTTAATTAAGATGTGTGTCTTATTTGAGTGAATGTTTTAGTTTTTTTGGTTTGTCTCATTCTTAAAAATTTGTATTGAAATGTATAATTGTGGGGACTGGCCATTTTTTTTTTTTTTTTTTTTTTTTTTGTATGGTGATATTTTAAGTGATTTTTTAAGTGCGTGGAATTTTTTGTTATGTCTTTTTTGTGCGAATTTTTTAAAAAAAAAGTGTTTTCATTGTCATAGTTTTTTGAGAGCATGACTTTGATTTTTGTGATCTGGTGAGGGTTGAAGAGATGGTAAACGAAGGAAATTTGGTGAACGTGATTTTGTGTGAAAAATTTTAAAAAAAAAGGTGTTTTCTGGATTTTAGTGGTGGGTAAAAAACCGGAACTCTTGGTTATGTGTTTAAAAATGTAGGGTACAACGGGTTGAAACAAGGTGGGTTGGGTGTGATTTACAAACCCACCAAGAAAACACAGTGGGAGTGTGACTCCGGGGAGTGACCTCGCCGATCCCGTGAGGTTGACATGTTGTTGGGGGTATGAGGGGGTGCGTTTTGTCAAATATGATTTTTTGTGTGAATGTTTTTAAAAAAGATGTTTTTTTGTGATATAGTGATTTTTTAGGGAAAAACATGGGTGATGAGTTGGTGGTTTCTTAATTTTTGTGTGTAAAAGCATTTTTTTTGATGGGATCTTTTCTAAGGTTTGCGTAATAGGTTGGTTCAATTTTTCTTTTTTTTTTCGCCCATGGAGGGGGTTTTTTGGTTAAAGTGATTTGAGGGTTTTTTATAAATGGATGTTGGGGGGGATCAAACCTAATTTGGGGATTTTGCGGGTTTTGGTAGTATCAGTGGGGTTTGGTAGTAATCACGTGTTTTTGGGGGATTCGGGGGTGTTTTTTATGGTGATTTTTGAAGGGTTCAAATGATTCAGGTATTTTTTTTTTAAAGTGTTCCCTGGTTTTTTGAGTTGTTCAGACATGGGTTCAAATTAGCGAACTGAGCTTTCTACCACTGCAGCCAAAGCTTTTCCATCCCCACGAGCCCCTTTAAGGGGGGGTAATGGGAGACCAAGGGGCCAGCTTTTCCCTACGAGCCCCGTGGGGCGGGGGGTGTGGTAGGCCTGAGACACTTTGGGCCCAAAGTGAGGAGGTTAAAGACCCCCTCCCTGGGGGGATTTAAATCTCGAGCACTCCCCGATAGGGGGCCCAAGGGCCCGGGGACCACACTTGGGAAAAAACCCCGGGGCCGGAAATACCGCGAATAAAAAAAAAAAAAAAAAAAAAAAAATTTGTCAGGGTTAGTTAAAAGGTAATGTCCCATGTTTAAAAAAAGGGTTTGGGTTTGTTTTTTTTTTTTTTGCTAATTTTTTAATCTGGAGAAAAGGGAAGAGTTTTTGGGGGATGAATGAATTTCCGTTTTAAAGAAAGTGTAAGGGGGAATGTAATTTGGTGATGGTTAGAGAAACAAAATGTTAGTGATCTTGTAAAGTATAGATAGTTTTTTTGTTTCGTTATGATGAGTTTTAAGAATTTTACAAAAAAAATGTTGTCTTAGTGGGGGGGTTATAGAATTTGGGAAACGTCTGATTGTGGTGATCTTTTGATATTGGAGAATAACAGGTTGAAACAAGTAACTTCCCTCGTTAAATTAAAGAATAAAAGTGGGGTGTACGTTGCTGATTGCCCAATAAACACAGGTGGGTGTGATTCATGGGAGGTATCCCTACTGTCGGTATTGTTGGTGGGGTGAGGGGGGGGATTAGATAGTATGGAGTTGGGGGATTGTGATTTTTTGGGGAATGATTTTGAAAAAGAGTGTTTTTTGCGATCTTTGTGGTTTTGAGAGTGAGTGGGTCATTGATGATAGTTGATGGATGTCATAGTATTTTTTTTTTTTTTTTTTTTTTTTTTTTTTTTGTGTGTGTGTGTTTGTGTGTGGTGTGTGTTTGTACATGTTATGATTTCTGTTGGTGGTGATCCTGTTGTAAGTGTTTTCGGTGTTGGTTTGGAATGTTCCAAAGGTGTTTTTTCTTTGTGAGTATTCCAATGATTTATGAGTGTTTTTTTTGCGCTCTCATGTTATACAAAGGTCTGAGGTGAGTGGGATAGTCTTGGTTATAGTGTTTTGAGGGATTTTATAAAATGGAATTGTGTCTAGGGTTGGTGTGTTTGATCTAGTTTCTGGTGATTTTTAGTGTTGTTTTGGGCCAGTATTCGGTGCTGTTTTGCTAGTATTCAGTGGTGTTTTGGAGTATTCAAAGGGTGTTTGATGATGTTTGTTGAATGTGTTCAAATTGATGTTTTTGGAGTAATAAAGGTAATTGATGTTGTTTTTGGTGTTGTCCAAAGTAATGTGTGCTTGTGTGTGGGTGTGTTTGTGTAGTTTGGTTAAAATGTCTCATGTCATAAGTGTATGAGTTAGTTTTTTGTGATAATGTTGTACTAAGTCTGAGAGACTGAGGCTCAGTAGGTCAGCCTATGTGGATGAGTTGTAATTTCAGTTATGAAATGTGTATGTGTAGATAATTTAGAGAGATAATTTTATTTGGAGTATTCAAAATGTTTATTTTGGAAGGCTTCAGTGTTGTTAGGAATTGTTCAAAGGTGTTTATGTGAGTATTCAAATGATTTATGAGGAGTGTTCGAAGTAATCTAGGGGTTTGATTCTGAGTGAAATGATAAAGGTTGTGGATGAGAGAATCATATTTAAGAGATATTGAGAAAAGGTTCGTCTCACAAATGATGTATGAGAGTGTTTTGAAGGTGTTCAAATGTAAAGGTGAGGTGTGTGTGTGTGTGTACTCACCTAGTTGTACTCACCTAGTTGAGGTTGCGGGGGTCGAGTCGAGCTCTGGCCCCGCCTCATTCAACTGATCGCTACTAGGTCACTTCTCCTGAGCCGTGAGCCTTTATCATACCTCTGCTTAAAGCTTTGTATGGAATCCTGCCTCCACTACATCGGCTTCCAAAATATTCCACTTAATGACTAATCTGTGGCTGAAGAAAATACTTGCCTAACATCCCTGGGATTCATCTTGTGTCTTCAGGCTTCCAACTGTGTCCCTAGTTACTGTGTCCATCTCTGGAACATCCTGTCTTTGTCCACCCTTGTCAATTCCTATCAGTATTTTGTTGTCGTTTATCATGTCACCCCCTTTCTCTCCTGTCCTCCAGTGTCGTAGGTTGATTTCCTTAACCTCTCCTCGTAGGACATTACCTCCTTAGATCTGGGGACTTAGTTCTTGTTGCTAAAACCTTTGCACTTTCTATAGTTTCTTCACGTGCTTCTTGGCTAGGTGTGGGTTCCAAAACTGGTGCCGCATAATCCAATATGGGCCTAACATACTCGGTGTACAGGTCCTGATGTTCCTTATTAAGATGTCGGATTGCTGTTCTGAGGTTTGCTAGGCGCCATATGCTGCAGCAGTTATTTGTTGATGTGCGCTTCAGAGTGTTGACTGGTGTTATACTCCACCCAAAGATCTTTATTCCTTGAGTGAGGTTTGTAGTCTCTGACCCCTAGACTGTACTCCGTTCTGCGGCCTTCTTTGCCTTCCCCAATCATCAGGACTTTGCACTTGGTGGGATTTTTGAACTCAGAAGCAATTGCTGGACCAGGTCTGCAGCCTGTCCAGACCCTTTGTAGTTCTGCCTGGTCGTCGATTCGAGTGGATTCTTTCTCATCAACTTCACGTCATCTGCAAACGGGACACCTCAGAGTCTATCCTTCCGTCATGTCGTTCACAGAATTACCGAAACCAGCACTGGTCTAGGCTGACCCCTGCGGACCCACTGGTCAACAGGTGCCCAATCTGGACACCTCGCCACGTACCATGACCTCGCTGCCTGTCTTCCTGGACGAGTTATTCCCGATCATTGTAGTTCCTTCCCTGTTATCACTGCTTGGTCCTCCAGCTTTTGCTACCATCTCTTGTGTGTGGAAACTGTTGTTCAAACGCCTTCTTGCAGTCCAAGAAAATGCTATCCACCCACCACTCTCTCTCATGTCTTACTGCTGTCACCATGTCATAGAACTCCAGTAGGTTTGTGACACAGGATTTCCCGTCCCTGAAAACCATGTTGGCTGCTGTTGATGAGATCATTCCTTTCTAGGTGTTCCACCACTCTTCTCCTGATAATCTTCTCCATGATTTGCATACTATACATGTCAGTGACACTGGTCTGTAGTTTAATGCTCATGTCTGTCTCCTTTTTTAAAGATTGGGACTACATTTGCTGTCTTCCATGCCTCAGGCAATCTCCCTGTTTCGATAGATGTATTGAATATTGTTGTTAGGGTACACATAGCGCCTCTGCTCCCTCTCTCAATAAACCCATGGGAGATGTTATCTGGCCCCATTGCCTTTGAGGTATCTATGCTCAATCAGAAGCTCTTCACTTCTTCCTCGGTGTGAGCACTGTGTCCAGCACTTGGTGGTGGCCCCCACCTCCCCGTCTTTCTGGAGTCCCATTCTGTCTCCTCTGTGAAACACTGCTTTGGATCTCTTGTTGAGTTCTTCACAGACTTCACGGTCATTTTCTTGTTGTCTTCCTCCTTCCTTCTCCTTAGCCTGATTAACCTGGTCATTGACTGTTGTTTTCTCTGATGTGGCTGTACAACAGTTTGGGTCAGATGTGGCTTTCGCCTGCTATGTCATTTCATATTGTCTTATGGCCTCAATTCCTTATTGTGCAATTCGTTTCTGGCTCTACGACTGTTTCCTCTATTCTCCTGGGTCCTTTGCCTTTATATTTCTTCCATTCCCAGCACACTGGTTTTGCCTCACTGCACCTTTGGCGTTGTTAAACAGGGGCTCATCCTGGCTTTTTCATTAATCCGTTACCTTGGGTACAAAATCCTATCCTCAGCCTCCTTGCATTTTGTTGCTACATATTCCTCATATCATTAACTGGCTTTCCCTGCCAGGTTCTCTGTCCCACTGAACCCCGTTCAGGTTAGTTCCTCATTCCTGTGTTTCCCCTTTCTTGTAGTTTGGCCTTCATTCGTCCTGGCCTTCCTGCTTCTCCCTACACTTGTAGCTCTACTGTGTATTCGAAAGCTTAAAAACCACATGGTCACTGGCCCCAAAGGGTCTTTCATATGTGATGTCCTCGATTTCTGCACCTACTCAAGGTGGCATTACTAATGTCCAGCCTTGTGGTTCATCCTCTCCTCTCTCTCTCTTGTTGTGTACCTTACGTGTTGGCACATGAAGATTTCCAGTACCACCTCCATCATCTTAGCCCTCCATGTTCTTGGCCCCCATGTGGGTACAAGTTCTCCCAATCGATTCCTTGATGGTAAGTCACCTGATCAGGAGCTTTGCCCTGCATGCTTGAGCCTCTTCTGGCCACTCTAGCAGGTGCTGCTCAACATCGCTCTATTGCTCTCGTCGTACTCTTGCCTTGGCCTCCTGCTGTTCTGTGGTGGGTGGTTACATCACTGCTAGTACCACCCTTGGGAACTCAAGAGTGAAGTGTTCCCACTAAGTAATACTTTCTTCTCGCTGTCTCCCTTCCAGCTTCATAAAAATTCCAGCGATTTTTGAATCAGCAACGCACTCCTCCACCCCCCCCTGTTTCCCTTGGATCATTTCCTCAGGATTTGGTATCCGTTGGAATGATGGCATATGTTATTCCATAACTGTAAGCTTGGTTTCTGTGAGGAGCTATGTTGTCCGGTGATGCTTCTTGACCTCTTTTCATGCCAACTCCTCCCACTTATTTGGTATGCCATCAGCGTTTGTGTACCATACATTCAGTTTCCTTTCCAACAACTTGTGGTGTGGGGGGCCTGTGAGGGTGGGAGACCTGGTGGGCATACTGTGGATTCTATGCTCGGTGTTGGGTGGAGGCTTGTGGGTTATGGATTGTGTGTGTGTTGGGATGGTGTGATAGATTGTATGGTTCTGAGAGTAGTTGTGTGTGTGTGCTTGCCCTTGCTGTTCTGTTCTGCTCTGACTGACCTCTGGTGGTTCCCTCCTTGTCTCTTTTCTAGCTCCTTCGCTTTTTTGTCCTCTCCCTCAGTGCCTGTCGTTCTGCTTTTGTTCTGTCTCTGTATAGGAACACCCTCTTGTACTCTTACGAGTATTTCAATTGGTTCTCTTGGAGGGATCCTGTTCCGCATGTGTCCGTCCTGAGGAATCAGCTTGATTGGTCGGGTTTCTCCCCTTCGAGTTACCCCTATTCTCTGAAAAATTTCAATCTCGTCCATCTCTTCACCTATTTCCGTGATGATTTCTCAATCTCCTTTCGTTCTTCCTGCTGCCTTTCAGTGTGTGTCATTTCCTCTCTCTCTGAAGCCATGGATAAACATGATTTTGCCATTTCTTCCTCCCATTGCCTCAACCTCTGTGTACTCTGGAATCCTGCCTGTTTGTGGTCAGTTTTCTCCCTAGATTTTTCCAGTGGCTCTTGATAGCCTTGTTGTGCCTCAGCATTCGACCTATCACCTCTCCATCTGCAACCTGCTGATCTTCCCTTTCATCCCTTGGTCCTCCTTGGCAGACTGATGTTTGACCATAGCATAATTCATAATTCTTCCTTCCTGTCGGACTCGCAGCTTCATATGCTGTGTCTTCCTGGTCATGCCCCTGTAAACTCGCTTTCAGCTATTTTATTTCAACTTTATGCCTTTATCTAGGCTACTGCAGTTTCGACTTATGCCTCCCAAGTCTTTGTCTCCTTCTCCAACCTTCTTTTCAATTTCACAGGAGAGCTCCTTTCTCCCATTTTTCGGAAAGCTCTCCTAATTTCTCTCCCCCATCTTGTTCCATTCCTTTTCCACTGCTCCTCCATCCACTCCTCCTACCAGAAACCTTTCTCATCTGATCCTTGGTTCCTGCGAGTCCCCACAATTTTTTTTTTTTTTTTTTTTTTTTTTTTTTTTTTTTTTTTTTTTTTGTGAGAGAAGAGAGAGGGAAAGGTAGAGGGGGAGAGAGAGAGAGTGAAGGGAAGAGTAGGAGGAGGGGAGAGTTAGATGGGAAAAATGGGGACGACAGAGAGCAAGAGAGAGAGGAGCAGAGCGAGAGAGAGACGAGGGAGTGAGACGACTGAGAGAGAGAGAGGAGAGATGAGGACGAGATGAGAGAGAGGAGAGAGAGGGAGGAGGGAGAGTGAGAGATGAGAAAGAGAAGGCAAAAAGAGGGGGAGAGAGAGGGGGCAGAGAGGGGGTAGAGAAGGGGGGAAAGAGGGGGAGATGGAAAGAGAGCGAGAGGGGGAGAGGGAGGCTAGGGGGAGAGGAGAGGGGAAGGATGGGAGAGAGTTGGGGAAAGGGGAGAGGGGAGAGATAATGGGACGGGGACAGGATGTTAGAGGGGGGGAGAGATGTTAGAGCGGGGGGAGGTGTTAGGAGGTAAGAGATGTTAGAGGGGAGAGATGGGTGAGGGAAAGAGAGAGGGAGATAGGTAGTGAGTGTTAGGTGAGAGAGAGATATAGGTAAAAGAGTGAGAGAGGTTAGAGATAGGTCTATTAGGGTAGAATGAGGGGGGGGGAGAGGAGCGAGGTTCAGATGGTCAGTTCACCAGGACGGTGTGAAATCCTGTGTATGTGTGTTTGCGTCTGTGTATACAGCTTACAAGTGCTTGTTCTTGTGTTGGGGTATGTGTATGTGTATGGGTATGTGTGTGTGTATGTGTGTGTGTGTGTGTACGTGTGTTGTGTGTGTGTGTGTATGTGTGTGTGTGTGTGTGTACGTGTGTGTGTGTGTGTAGTGTGTATGTGTGTGTGTATGTGTGTATGTGTGTATGTGTGTGGTGTGTGTGTGTGTGTGTATTGTGTATGTGTTGTGTGTGTGTGTGTGTGTTGTGTGTATGTGTGTGTGTGTGTGTATGTGTGTGTGTATGTGTGTGTGTTATGTGTGTGTATGTGTGTGTGTGTGTGAGTGTGTGTGTTTGTGTGTGTGTGTGTGTTTATGTGTTGTTGTGTGTGTGCGTGTGTGTGTGCGTGTGTGTTGTGTGTGTTGTGTGTGTGTGTGTGTGTGTGTGTGTGTGTGTGTGTGTGTGTGTGTGTGTGTGTGTGTGTGTGTGTGTGGTGTGTGCCCCACTTAAGTATTAATACTGCTAATGAATACCGGTTAGATACCTGTAATTCTAAGCTTAACAATACTTGTAACATTATCGATTCTAACTTCTAAAATTCAGAAAGTAGCAGAGGTTTTTGTAAAATTTAGCTTGTTCAGCTTAAGTGTTGAAGTTATACCTCACTACCGCTTTAAACCTGGCCTGTTCTCTATGCTATTTCTACTTAATTCTGGTAATGGCTTGCGGAGTGAGTGGACCAGATCTAACAGTGTTGCAGTGGACAGACTCAATCTTGCAATATGCCACCTCACAGTGGATTGGAATACTTGCGCTGACAGCGGTCTGTGTGACAAGTTGCAGAAGCTGATTGACGTAGTGGTCGTACACGGCCTTCTCTCATTAATTTGTATCTCCCTTCACCCCGTGTGTTGATAATCATATATGGCTCATGCATCGCGTTCCTCTAGTGATTCAATTTTCACTATTAAGTATACTCATTCACATTCGGTGTTAACTTTATATAGTATTATGGCATACACCTAGGTGTGACGTCACTGCTTCAGTTGGCTTCTTCACCTTCCCTTGTTGTATATTTTATTTTTTCTTTTCCTTTTGCCTATTAACTTTTTCACTCTCACATTACGGTGCCCCACACTTTCAGCTTGTTAAACCAACGCTGGTAATTCTTGATCAATCCGTTTCCACACTCACTGATATTTTTATGTTTGTATCTGTGTGGCAAAAAGCGCAGTGCCTAGTAGATCCACAACGTTTGGGAACTTTTATAAAGAAATACTGGAATTTATTTTTTCCCCTCGTATTTTTTTAAATAATAAAACTATAGTTTTCACTCGTAGGTTTGTTCTCTCTGGACTTTTGTCATACACTGATTACTGCTAGGGTTGTTGCACCCTCAAAAAACGGAAGGTTTCGGAAAGCCTTGTGTACCACGTCTGCACCACCCATGTATTGTGTTGTGTGTGTGTGTGGTGGTGTGTGTTGTGTGTTTTTGTGGTCATATGAGTTTTGTGAATATCTTGGATACAGTGATTTAGTGGATTTGAGATTGGTGATGAGATGCATTTGTGGAGATGTGAAATGTGAGATTTTTTGTGGTGTTCAGAAGCAGGTTGGTTGGGAGATGGGTGAGTGGGATGTGAGAAATGTGGAGTGAGATGAGAGAGGGGTATGAGGGGAGGTTGTATTAGAAATTTTAATGAATTTATGGGGGGTGGGGGGGATTTTACTAAAAATAAAGGTAATGTGTGCAAATTTTTACAAAGAAATTATTAGAATTGAAAGTTATGTTATATTGGAAGAATGGGGGTGGCGATTCATGTTCAGTAGTTGGGTAGTGAAGATTAGTTGTTGTGGTATAATATAATTTATGTGGATACAAGGAGATTGGTTATGGAGAGGATTTTATTAGAATTTTAGTAAATGTAGCGAGGAATGTTGTATTACATTTACGATTCAGTAAAAAGAAGGGGGAAAAAAATTTGTTATTCGAATAATTGTGAATAAATTGTGTAAGTGATGAGGGTTGTGGGTATGTAGTCGAACTAGAGATACCAAAAAAGTGGTTATAGTTGTGGGGTTGTTGATGTGACTTTTTTCTGATGATATTAGTTAAAACGAGAAAAAAAATTTGTGGGTTGTGGGTGTTGTGGGTTGTGGATATTGTTGTCGAACTAGAGTACCAAAAAGTGGTTATAAGTTGTGGGGTTGCTTGTGGGTGTGTGGTTGTGGGTGTTGTGGGATGTGGGTGTTGTGGAAGTGGGTGTTGTGGATTGTGGGCGTGTTGTTCGAACTTGAGTTACCGAAAAAAGGGGTTATAAGTTCTGGGTTTGTTGTGGGTGTTTTGGGGTTGTTGGGTGTGAGGGTGTGGGTGTTGGGGATGTGGGTGTGTGGTTTTGGGCGTTGTTGTCGAACTAGAGATACCGAAAAAAGTGGTTATAAGTTGTGGGTTGTTGTGGGTGTTGTGGGTTGTGGGTGTTGAGGGATGTGGGTGTTGTGGGATGTGAGTGTTGTGGGTTTGGGCGTGTTGTCGATCTAGAGATACCGAAAATGTGGTTATAAGGTTATGGGGTTGTTGTTGTTGGGTGTTTTAGTTGTGGGTGTTTTGTGAGCTGTGGGTGTTGTGGGATGTGGGTTGATGTGGATTGTGGGTGTTGTTGTTCGAACTAGAGATACCGAAAAATGTGGTTATAAGTTGTGGGTTTCTTGTTGTGACTTTTTTCTGATTGAAATTAGTTAAAACGAGAAAAAAAATGTGGGTTGTGGGTGTTGTGGGATTGTGGGGATGTTGTAGTGATGTGGGTGTTGTGGCGACTGTGGCTGTTGTATGTCGAACTAGAGATACACGAAAAGTGGTTATAAGTTTTGGGTTTTGTTGTGTCATATTCTGATGAAATTAGTTAAAACGTGAAAAAAAAATGTGGGGTTGTGGGTGTTGTGGGATGTGGGTGTTGTGGGTTGTGGGGGGTGTTGTGGGTTGTGGGTGTTGTTGTCGGGCTAGAGATGCTGAAAAGTGATATAAGTTGGGGGTGATGTTGTGACTTTTTCTGATGGAAATTAGTTTAAAACGAGAAAAAAATGTGGGGTCGTGGGTGTTGTGGGGGGTTGTGGGGTGTTGTGCGATGTGGGGGTGTGGGTTATTTGTGGGTGTTGTTGTCGAACTAGAGAATACCGAAAAACATGTTGTAAGTGGCGTTTGTTGATGTGACTTTTTCTGGTGAAATTAGTTTTTAAACGATAAAAAATTTGTGGCGTTATGGGTTGTCTTGCTGGGTGTGGGTGTTGTGGGTTGTGGATGTTGTGGGATGTGTGTGTTGTAAGGTTGTGGGGTGATGTGGGTTGTGAGCGATGTGTGTGTTTCGATTGTGTTCATGTTTTTTGCGTTCATGTGTTATATCTTTAGTTGGAGGTGAGTGGGATCGTCTTGGTTATTAGTGATTTGAGAGGATTGTTGTGAAAATGTGGTGTTTGTCTGTGATGTGTGATCTTTGTTTATGGTGATTATGGTGTTGTTTTTGACTGTATTCGGTGGTTGTATTAGTAGTACTCAAATGTTGTTTGAGACTATTCAAAGGTTGTTTTTTGAAGGTGTTTCAAATGTTGTGCAAGAGTATTTATGAAGGTGTTCAGGGAGTATTCAGTGGTGATTTAGGGGTATTCGAATGATGTTTTTGAGTATTAAAATGACTATTTTGGAAGTGTTTCAGTGTTGTTTGGGTAAAAGTTCAAAGGTATTTTTGTGAGTATTCAAATGATTTATGAGAGTGTTGAAGGGTGTTCAAAGTAAAGTGAGGTGTGTGATGCTATTAAACTTCGGTTAATATGTAAAATTGTTGACTAGTGAATTTTATCGGAAAAGTGGTTATAAGTTGTAAGTGTTGTGGTGACTTTTTCTGATGAAATAGTTAAACGAGGAAAAAAGAAAAAAAATTGTGGGTTATGAGTGAAAATTGTGGGTGTTGGTAGGGAGTGTGAGGGTTTGGGAGGGTGGGAGAAGGAGAGAGAGAAGGTTTCTTCGTGGGTAGTGAACTGAGATGAATAGTTAAAACGAGAAAAAAATAGTCTAGTCTTGTGTTGTATTTTGTAAAGAAATTGTGGATTCGTTGTGGGTATTAACGAAAAAAATGTGAAATTATTAGGGTGTTATCCTGGGTTAAGAGTGAAATATGTGTAGGGGAAGTCGACAAGATTCAACGTGTGTGTGCGGTCATCACGTGGACTTCACTGACATAGGGGGAAGTCGACAAGGATTCTGCTTGTATGTGTGGAGGTCATCAAGGTGAAGTTCACTGACATAGGGGGGGAGTAGTTGTTCTTGTCGATCTAGAGACACTGGCGGATTCCAGGATAATGACATGGAAAAAGAATGTGATAATGGGGGTCAGCATAACCTTAGGGATGTCAGGGTACAAGTTTAATATGTTTAATAATCCCCAGGGGATAGAGAGTACTTATTCTGTGCATTACTAAGTAGAAGCAGTACAAGATTCAGGTGACCGGGTGGCAGGTTCAGGATAATGAGTGTGGAAAAGTATGTGATACGGGGGGCTGCATAACATCAGGGCTGTCAAGGTACATTTAATATATTAATTCATCCCCCCCAAGGGGATTAGAGAGACGTATTTCTGTGTAGTAATAAGCAGAAGGTAGATAATGATCACTTTTGACTCCCCAAAACTCTATCACCCTGATAGATGGTGAGATGGCAGTACCAAAGGAATTTCAGCTGGACTGGGTACAAGTTGCCATCTCCGTGGAGTTCCCCCCCCCAGGTACTGAACGCAAGTGATATTCTGTCCAACACGACTGGTTCAAAGAATGCGGAATGGAAGACAGCTTAGCCTCGAATGTCAGAGGAATATAACTGGGTGGAGCGTCTACCACGCATCCCCCAAAGGGGATAGAGAGTTTATTTCCGTGATGGGAGGCTAGTACAAAGGATTCAGGTGCCTCGGGTATGACTTAATATGAGTGGGGTCTCTGTGGGAGTGTTGCCAGCCAGCCTGCTGGTCTAGTTCACTGCTTCTTTCGGGGGTCATCGGCGTGATTATTATTAGGAGCGCTCGCTCTCCGGGTACATTGGGGGGATTTGTGTGAAAAAGTTAATAACCTAATTTTTCAAGAGAAAACCAAGTCTCACTTAGCAAAATATATTTAGTAGTTAACATTACATTGTTTTTTTTCCTCAATCTCCTCCAGAAATGCTAGCTTCTAAAGAGCATGAAACTACGGAGCCAGTGGCGGAGATCTACCTCCTCTCACGTCGAGGCTTGACCCTGAGGGAAAACAATCTCTTACGGTTGTGTTTATCCTTCCCCGCCAAAGAATGGCAACTGTCTCTCATCTCTAGTTCCTATTCTTCTGTTCTCCTTCTTAGTACTGCTATTAGCTCCATGTCTTCCTCCACTTTGTCATCTGTGTTATCTTTAAATAATTTAAACTTTGTTTCTCCGGCATCTGGATGACCATAGGATACAGATGATAGCATCTAAGTAAAAGCGCTTATCATCAAATGAGCTAAGACCTCGTTTCTTAGTGGTGATAGTGGTCATCTGACCTTTTAAATTTCTAATTTGACATATTGGAAGTATGTTTTGAAACGGTCTTCGCCTAACTTCTGAAGTTATTATGAGTTAATATAGTTGTTCAGAACTGAGGAACTCCTTTTGCGCGATAGGTGTGTTGTTATCTGATAGCAGGCTGCTATACATTTTGTGTTTAAATGCAGATATTTCTGAAATAAGGCGGTCCCCCACCTCACTTTTCAAGTATGCCTAGAGATCCCTTCCTTGAGTCATTGTAGAGAGGATGATCTGTGTGGGAGAAATTAGATGTGTCTATCCATTTCTCAATGGTTCCTTACGATTTCTCAGTAAGTTTTTGATGGCCCTCTAATACAGGCGATGGCACTATCGGTATCTGAAAATAGAATTAGTTTTTATTTTGTCTTGGTATGTTATTCTTAAGAATCATATACAAATATGGTACAGCTTAAATTTGGCGAGTTCTAGTATCTGGGTAGCCTTTGTGATTAGGGGTTAAGGAGGTTTTTTATGGCTGGCGTCCCCGTCGTAAACAAATTCTTTGTGTTCTCGAAAGCTTTATGGGGGGGGGACTTTCTTTAATAGTGGCTTACTCACCGCTCGCATAATGCTCCTGCTGATGTTAGAGCTTCGTTTTGTTGGCATATTTTGATGGATTTAAACAAAGTCTTGCCGAATACAGAATTTGGTCAACAATTAAATAAATTCATTGGACAGTCTTTACTAGTGCTACTATTACGTTGCCTCATGTTTGCTTAAACAAAGCCCGCCAGTTTTTCTTGTGAGAATTCATATATTGCTATGAATTTTCTCAATTTTGTAGACCGATCTCCAAAAACAACTGCAATAAAGGCAATGTTATTGGTTGTTTCGTTTGGGGGAGATGGTTCCCACTAATGTAGTATTTTTTACGGGGTTGATTTTTGGATTACTGATTGCCAATAGCTGTTTTGCTGTACTAGATAGATTCTACATGTTATCTGTTTGTGATAGAGACATAGTGAGCAAGTCATTTGTGTAGCGAGCTAATTATGGGGGGCTTATTCCTAGAGTGTCTATAGAAGCCAGTATTCCTTTTATAGAGTCTGGGGATTCTTCTGGAGAAGACCCATTTGCGAGGAAAAAACTCACCATTTCTGGGGTGAGTGTTTTAGAATGTTTGCGTAGGGCAGCGCCTCGTCATGCAAGAACCATAAGTAGAATTAAAATCCCAGTATAGGCAAAAAATTTACTTGCAAGTTTTTTCTCATCAAATTGGGATTAATTAACTGGTTATTGCTTTGAGCAATCGTCCTAACAGCAGTGGGTGATGCCGCCTCTTATATTAGAAATGTTTGATGTTTTAAAGCTCCGTTCCTGTAATTAATTCTAATTCACTCCATGGTTTTTAAGAAAGCCTTCATTGGCAAAACCGGGGCGAGTGGGGAGTGATTCATAGTGAAAACATCTAGATATTAGATGTTGTTAATAATCTCCTTTGCAGGTTATATGTCAGCCAGAAGCCCTTACTCACAGCTGGATATACTAGGAGATTGTCTCATAGAGGTTTGACAAGCTGTTTTCTCCCAAACCAGATGAGAATGAGCGAATTCTTCTTGGCTAATATGCTTCTTAGACAGAGAACTGTAGAAAGCTCTTTTTAGGGGGGGTAAAGTATTCTCTTCGAGCCTTTCTGGGGGAGCTGCAATTCATAAGGAAAACACTGTTTTGCGGTAATAAGCATCCCCATACTTTCGGGGGGTAGAATGACTTAATCATCGCCTACTGTGAATTTCAAGGTGATTTTGAAGCTATGTGTGCTGAGCCAAAACTAACAAATCCTGCAGACAAGAAGGCTAGATATCCAGGAAACGTAGTGCTCTCTCAGGTGCTCTAAGTAGAATAAGTTCACAATTTTGCCATTTTATTCCAAAGATCAATTTATTTGATTACACTTTTTGTTCACCACAATTATATTTGTCATCTTTTATATGATAATTTTATACTATAATTCTATCTTTAAAGAATTACCTTTTTTTGTACTATCTACTATCATATTCCCCAAGGCACCATCAACTTTTATTGTATTTTGTCCCTTTTATATTGTCTCCTTTATTTAACTAAAAAAAATAAAAAACTACCTTAGCTCATTATTTTACATTTGTTAAATTATTCAGGTGCTCATTTTTTAGCTTCTTAAGACTATTTAATTGTTTTATTCTTAATTCTATAAACCTTTTGATTCACTAAAATCTTATGGATTACAAAGCATTGATCCTGATACTAACCTCTTATTTAAGCACCACTTTTCAGACAAAACCTAATTTTTTAGCTAAAATTCATGGATTTCAAACTTTTTTATAGGAATTACTGATGATTTGAAATTTTCGAGCTTCTCAACATTTTAAAAGTTATATACATATTTTTCAAAAAGCCCATAAAATTTTCGATGACAATCAAGAAATAATTTTTGAATATTTCAAATGTTTTTTAAAATCCAAAAGCTTTGAAAAAAACGTGAAATATGGCAAAATGATGTTTTACTGCTATTTTGACGATTTAAGCATTTAGAACACTTTTCAGACAAACCTGATTTTTTAGCTAAAATTCCCTGGATTTTCAAAATTTTTTTTTCAGAATTACTATGGAATTGAATTTTTTGCTGAATTAACTTAATATGACATTTTTGTTGTAAATTGGGTTTTACAAATATTTCAAATGTGAAAAACCATGTATTTTAGCTAAAAATAAGGTTAATTGAAAAGTGCTCTAAAAGCTGAAATTCGTCGAATATCAAAAACATCATTTAACCATATTTTTCGATTTTTTTAATGCTTCAGGCATTTTTAAAAAAATAATAAATATTCCAAATTAAATTTTTAATTTTAAACGAAATTTTAGGGGTTTTCGAAAAATTTAATATACTTCAAAATGTTAAAAGGGTCAAAAATTTAATTTTCCCTCAGCAATTTCGATAAAAAATTTGGGAAAAACCATGAATTTTAACTAAAAAAACAGGGTTTTTCGAAAATGTTCTATATGCCTAAATCGTCGAAATAGAAAACACTTTTTTCCATGTATTTTTTGATTTTTTCATTGCTTTTTGCTAGTTTTAAAAAATAATGAAATACTTGAAATACCTGAAAATATGAAATACATATGCAGAAAAAATCGAAAAAAAATGGGAAATAAATTTTACGCATATTTCGACGATTTAGAACATTTTTAAAAACTTTTCAAGAACCCCGATTTTTTTTCTAAAATTCATGGGTTTTCAAACTTTTTTTTTCAGATTACGATGGAAATTTATTTTTATGCTGAAAGGACCTTAAAAAGACATTTTTGAGTATATTGCAATAAAAATTTAAGTGTAAAATCCAGTTTTTAGCTAAAAAGGGAAAGGTTATTGAATGTGCTCTAAATGCTGAAAATCCGAAAATGCATAAAACATCATTTACCATTTTTTTCGATTTTTCAAAGCTTTTTGAATTTTTAAAAAAACAGAAAAAATATTAAATGCGGGAAAATCGAAATGCCTAAACGTTAAAAAAACCCAAAAATATGTAAAATGATGTTTAACCAATTTCGACGATACATTTTGAACACTTTTCAACAAACCGATTTTTTTAAAAAAATTTAGATTTTTATTTTTTTATCAGAAAAAACTGAGGGGAAATTTTTGGCCTTTCAATATTTTAAAGATATTACTATTTTCAAAAAGCCCAAAAATTTGATGAAACAGAAAAAAATTTTGAAGTTTCATATATTTTTTAAAAATACCAAAACATTGAAAAAAATTTAAAAAAAAGACAAAAGTGTTTTTTCTTTTCATATTTTTACGACTAGGAGCTTTTGAACACTTTTCAGGCAAACCTATTTTTTTGCGAAAATTCATTGATCTTCGAACTTTTTTATCATAATTATGATGGAATTGAAATTTCGGCCTTTCAACATTTTAAAGTATTTTACTATTTTTTCAAAAATTCCTAAAATTTTTATGAAATTCAGAAAAAATTTTGAATATTTCACACATTTTTTAAAAATTCCAAAAGGATGAAAAAAACGAAAAATAGGCAAAAAAAGATGTTTTTACGCATATTTTTACGATTTTAAACATTAAAACACTTTTCAGACAAAAAGATTTTTAAATTAAATTCAGGATTTTCAAACTTTTTTATCAGAATTTTCTGATGGGAAAGGAATTTTATGCTGAAAAATAACTTAATATGACATTTTTGTCATATTTTCTATAAATATTTCAACGTGAAAATACATGTATTTTAGATAAAAAATATTTTTCTTGAAAAGGGCTCTAAATGCTGAAAATTTTCGAAATATGCATAAAAAACATTTTAAACCTATTTTTCGATTTTTCAAAGCTTCAGGTATTTCATAATTTCAGGTATTTCTATATTTCCCTATATTTTTTAAAAAAAACAAAAGCTTAAAAAAACGAAAAATAGGGAAAATGATTTTACTGATATTTCGAGATTAGAGCATTTAGAACAATTTTCAGACAAACCTGATTTTTTAGCTAAAATTTATGGATTTTTAAATTTTTTATCAAATTACTGGGAATTGAATTTTTAGCTGAAAGTAACTTTAAAAATTTACATTAAAGTGTAGTATTGTGTCTATAAAATTTTTAGTGTGAAAATCCAAATTTTTTTTCTAAAAAGTAAGGTTTAATTGAAAAGGCTTAAAAAAGCGAAAACGCGAAATATGCAGTAAAACATCATTTTACCATATTTTTCGATTTTTTCAATGCTTCAGGTAATTCATATATTTGAGGTATTTCACATATTTCATATATATTTTAAAAATACCAAAAGCGTTGAAAAAATCAAATTTTGATGAAATTCAGAAATAATTTTGAATATTTAATATATTTTTTTCAAAATACCAAAAGCATTGAAAAATCGAAAAATATGGCAAAATGATGTTTTTCTGCATATTTCGACGATATAGAGCATTAAAACACTTTTTTTGACAAACCCGATTTTTTTTCTAAAAATTTAGGATTTTCAAACTTTTTTATCAAATTACGAGAATTTAAATTTCAGCCCTTTTCAACATTTTAAAAGTATATTACATATTTTTCAAAAAGCCCAAAAATTTCAATGAAACAAAAAAATTTTTTTAATATTTAAAAAAATTTTTTTAAAAAATTCCAAAAGCATTGAAAAAATCGAAAATATGGAAAAAAAATTTTTTTAAAATGCATATTTTTGACATTTTTGAGCATTTAGAAAACTTTTTTTAGACAAACCTGATTTTTTAGCTAAATTCTGGGTTTCAAACTTTTTTTTTCAAATTACGATGGAATTTTAAATTTTTTCTGAAATTCACTTAAATTTTTAATTTTTATGTATATTGTGTCACAAATATTTCAAGTTTGGGAAAATCCATGTATTTTAGCTAAAAAGTAAGGTTTAATTGAAAAGTGCTCTAAATGCTGAAATTCGTCGAAATATGCAGTAAAACATCATTTTACCATATTTTTCGATTTTTTCAATGCTTCAGGCATTTTTAAAAAAATATATGAAATCTTCTAAATTATTTCTGAATTTTATCGAAATTTTATGGGCTTTTCGAAAAATATGTAATATACTTCAAAATGTTGAAAAGGCTCGAAAATTTCAATTCCATCAGTAATTTCGATAAAAAAGTTTGAAAATCCATGAATTTTAACTAAAAAATCAGGTTTGTCTGAAAAGTGTTCTATATGCTCTAAATCGTCGAAATATGAAATAAAACATCATTTTGCCATGTATTTCGATTTTTTCATTGCTTTTGCTAGTTTTAAAAAATATATGAAATACTTGAAATACCTGAAATATATGAAATACCTGATGCATTGAAAAATCGAAAAATATGGTGAAATAATGTTTTACTGCATATTTCGACGATTTAGAACATTTAGAACACTTTTCAGACAAACCTGATTTTTTAGCTAAAATTCATGGATTTTCAAACTTTTTTATCAGGATTACTGATGGAATTGAATTTTATGCTGAAAGTGACTTAAATATGACATTTTAGTGTAGTATTGTCAATAAATATTTCAAGTGTGAAAATCCATGTATTTTAGCTAAAAAGGAAGGTTTAATTGAAATGTGCTCTAAATGCTGAAAATCGTCGAAATATGCAGTAAAACATCATTTTACCATATTTTTCGATTTTTTCAATGCTTTTGATATTTTTAAAAAAATATATGAAATATATTAAGTGCGTGAAATATCTGAAATGCCTGAAGCGTTAAAAAAATCGAAAAATATGGTAAAATGATGTTTAACAGCATATTTCGACGATTTAGAGCATTTAGAACACTTTTCAAACAAACCTGATTTTTTAGCTAAAATTCATGGATTTTCAAATTATTTTATCAGAAATACTGATGGAACTGAAATTTTCGAGCCTTTTCAATATTTTAAAGTATATTACATATTTTTCAAAAAGCCCATAAAATTTTGATGAAATTCAGAAATAATTTTGAATGTTTCATATATTTTTTAAAAATACCAAAAGCATTGAAAAAATTGAAAAATATGACAAAATGATGTTTTACTGCATATTTCGACGATATAGAGCATTTAGAACACTTTTCAGGCAAACCTGATTTTTTAGCTAAAATTCATTGATTTTCGAACTTTTTTATCATAATTACTGATGGAATTGAAATTTTCGAGCCTTTTCAACATTTTAAAGTATTTTACATATTTTTCAAAAATTCCATAAAATTTCTATGAAATTCAGAAATAATTTTGAATATTTCACACATTTTTTAAAAATTCCAAAAGCATTGAAAAAATCGAAAAATATGGCAAAATGATGTTTTACTGCATATTTCGACGATTTAGAGCACTTAGAACACTTTTCAGACAAATCTGATTTTTTAGCTTAAATTCATGGATTTTCAAACTTTTTTATCAGAATTACTGATGGAATTGAAATTTTCGAGCCTTTTCAACATTTTAAAGTATATTACATATTTTTTAAAAAACCCATAAAATTTCGATGAAATTCAGAAATAATTTTTAATATTCAAATATTTTTTAAAAAATTTCCAAAAGCATTAAAAAACCGAAAAAAATGGCAAAAAGGTTTTACTGCATATTCGACATTTTTAGCATTTAGAACACTTTTCAGACAAACCTGTTTTTTCAAAATTCATGGGTTTTTTAAAACTTTTTTTTCAGAATTTAAATGATGAATTGAATTTTATGCTGAAAAAAACTTAAATATGACTTATATGTGTATTGTTCAATAAAATTTTTAAGTTGAAAAACCTGTATTTTAGGGTTAAAATTTAAAATGCCTTTAAAAGCTGAAATCGTCGAAATTCAGTAAAAAATCATTTACCAATTTTTCGAATTTTTTTTTTAATGCTTCAGGTAATTTATAATTTGAGGTATTTCACAATTTATATAATTTTAAAAAACCAAAAGCGTTGAAAAATCAAATTTTCGTGAAATTCAAAATAATTTTGAATTTTTTTTATTTTTTTTCAAAAAAACCAAAAGCATTGAAAAATCAAAAAAAATGACCCCAAAAGAGTTTACTGCATATTTCGACAATATAAGCATTAAAAAACTTTTTAACAAACTGATTTTTTTGCTAAAATTCATGGATTTTCAAAATTTTTTTCAGAATTTTTCTGATGGAATTGAAATTTTCGAGCCTTCTCAACATTTTTTAAAATATATTACATATTTTTCAAAAAGCCCAAAATTTCGATGAAAAACAGAAATAATTTTTGAAAATTTCAAATATTTTTTAAAAATTCAAAAGCTTGAAAAAACGAAAAATATGGCAAAAGAGTTTTTACTGCTATTCGAGATTTAAGCATTTAGAACACTTTTCAGACAAACCTGATTTTTAGCTAAAATCAGGGTTTTTTAAAATTTTATCAGAATTACTATGGGGAAATTTAAATTTTCGAGCCTTCTCAACTCTTAAAGTAAAAACTATTTTTTCAAAAAGCCCAAAAATTTCGATGAAATTTTAGAAATAATTTTTTTAATATTCAAATATTTTTTTAAAAATTCCAAAAGCATTGAAAAATCGAGAAAATGGCAAAAAGATTTTTAACTGCAATTTCGACGATTTAGAGATTTAGAACACTTTTCAGACAAACCTATTTTTTAGCTAAAATTCATGGATTTTTTTAACTTTTTTATAAATTTCTGTGGAATTGAATTTTTTCTGAAATTAAATTTAAAAAATGACATTTTATGTAGTATGTGTCTAACAAATTTTAAATGGAAAATCCATGTACTTTCTAAAAAGTAAGGTTTAATGAAATGCTCTAAATGCGAAATTCTCGAAATAGCAGTAAAACATCATTTACCATATTTTTCGAATTTTTCAATGCTTCAGGAATTTTTTAAAAAAAAAAATAAATATTCTAAATTATTTCTGAATTTTTTTTGAAATTTTAGGGGCTTTTTCGAAAAAATTAATATACTTCAAAATGTTGAAAATGCTCAAAATTTCAATTCCATCAGTAGTTTCCCATAAAAAAATTTGAAAACCAGAATTTTTTAAAAAAAAAAATCAGGTTGGGCTAAAAGTGTTTTTATATTCTCTAAATCGTCGAAAAATGAAAAAACATCATTTTGCCCCTGTATTTCGATTTTTTTATTGCTTTTGCTATTTTTAAAAAAATATAAAAAAATTGAAATCCTGAAATATATGAAAACCTGATGCTTAAAAAACGAAAATATGGTGAAATAATGTTTTTTCGCATATTTCGACGATTTAGAACATTTAGAACACTTTTCAGACAAACCTGATTTTTACTAAAATTCATGGATTTTCAAACTTTTTTATCAGATTTTGATGGAATTGAAATTTTTTGCGAAATGACTTAAATAGACATTTTATGTGATTGTCAAAAATATTTCAAGTGAAAAATCCATGTATTTTAGTGAAAAGAGGGTTTAATTTAAAGTCTCTAAAAAGCTGAAAATTTTTTGAAAAATCATAAAACACATTTTTTCCAATTTTTTCGATTTTTTCAATGCTTTTTTCAATTTTTAAAAAAAATGTAAAAGAAATAATTAAGTTGGAAATATCTGAAATACCCGAACTTAAAAAAATCGAAAAATATGGAAAATAATTTTAACAGCATATTTCAGATTTAGAGCATTTTGAACACTTTTAAACTACCTGATTTTTTTGCAAAATTCATGGGTTTTCAAATTTTTTACAGGAATACTGTGGGAAAGAAAACGAGCCTTTTAACATTTTAAAGATATTACATATTTTTCAAAAAACCCTAAAATTTTTATGAAAATTTAAAAATTTTGAATATTTTTAAAAATTTTTTAAAAAAAACCCAAAACATGAAAAAAATTTAAAAAAATGGGAAAATGATGTTTTTTCGCATAATTTTGACGATATAAGCAATTTTGGAAAACTTTTCAAACCCAAAACCATTTTTTACGAAAATCATTGATTTTCGAACTTTTTTACAGAATTAGAGGGAATTTAAATTTCGAGCCTTTTCAACATTTTAAAGTATTTTACATATTTTTTTTTAAAAATCCCAAAAATTTCTAGAAATTCAGAAAATAATTTTGAAATTTCACAATTTTTTTTAAAAATTTCCAAAACATGAAAAAACGAAAAAATGGGAAAATGAGTTTTTAAAATGCATATTTTGACATTTAAACATTTTAAAACTTTTTAGACAAACCTGATTTTTTAGCTAAAATTTATGGATTTTCAAATTTTTTTTCAAATTACTGATGGAATGAAATTTTTGGCCTTCTCAACATTTTAAAGATATACAAATTTTTTTAAAAAACCCATAAAATTTTTGATGAAAACAAAATAAATTTTTGAATATTTCAAATATTTTTTAAAAAAATTACCAAAAGCATTGAAAAAATCGAAAAATATGGCAAAATGATGTTTTACTGCATATTTCGACGATTTAGAGCATTTAGAACACTTTTCAGACAAACCTGATTTTTTAGCTAAAATTCATGGATTTTCAAACTTTTTTATCAGAATTACTGATGGAATTGAAATTTTCGAGCCTTCTCAACATTTTAAAGTATATTACATATTTTTCAAAAAGCCCATAAAATTTCGATGAAATTCAGAAATAATTTTTGAATATTTCAAATATTTTTTAAAAATTCCAAAAGCATTGAAAAAAATCGAGAAATATGGCAAAATGATGTTTTACTGAATATTTCGACGATTTAGAGCATTTAGAACACTTTTCAGACAAACCTGATTTTTTAACTAAAATTCATGGATTTTCAAACTTTTTTATCAGAATTACTGATGGAATTGAATTTTATGCTGAAATTAACTTAAATATGACATTTTAGTGTAGTATTGTGTCTACAAATATTTAAAGTGTGAAAATCCATGTATTTTAGCTAAAAAGTAAGGTTTAATTGAAAAGTGCTCTAAATGCTGAAATTATTCGAAATATGCAGTAAAACATCATTTTACCATATTTTTCGATTTTTTTCAATGCTTCAGGCATTTTTAAAAAAATATATGAAATATTCTAAATTATTTCTGAATTTTATCGAAATTTTATGGGCTTTTCGAAAAATATGTAATATACTTCAAAATGTTGAAAAGGCTCGAAAATTTCAATTCCATCAGTAATTTCGATAAAAAAGTTTGAAAATCCATGAATTTTAACTAAAAAATCAGGTTTGTCTGAAAAGTGTTCTATATGCTCTAAATCGTCGAAATATGAAGTAAAACATCATTTTGCCATGTATTTCGATTTTTTCTTTGTTTTTGCTATTTTTAAAAAAATATGAATACTTGAAATACCTGAAATATATGAAACACCTATGCAAATTGAAAAAATCGAAAAATATGGTGAAATAATGTTTTACTGCATATTTCGACGATTTAGAACATTTAGAACACTTTTCAGACAAACCTGATTTTTTAGCTAAAATTCATGGATTTTCAAACTTTTTGATCAGGATTACTGATGGAATTGAATTTTATGCTGAAAGTGACTTAAATATGACATTTTAGTGTAGTATTGTCAATAAATATTTCAAGTGTGAAAATCCATGTATTTTAGCTCTAAATGCTGAAAATTTTCGAAAAATGCAGTAAAACATCATTTTACCATATTTTTCGATTTTTTCAATGCTTTTGCAATTTTTAAAAAAATGTATGAAATATATTAAGTGTGTGAAATATCTGAAATACCTGAAGCGTTAAAAAAATCGAAAAATATGGTAAAATGATGTTTAACTGCATATTTCGACGATTTAGAGCATTTAGAACACTTTTCAAACATACCTGATTTTTTAGCTAAAATTCATGGATTTTCAAATTATTTTATCAGGAATACTGATGGAACTGAAATTTTCGAGCCTTTTCAACATTTTAAAGTATATTACATATTTTTCAAAAAGCCCATAAAATTTTGATGAAATTCAGAAATAATTTTGAATATTTCATATATTTTTTAAAAAATACCAAAACATTGAAAAAAATTGAAAAATATGGCAAAATGATGTTTTACTGCATATTTCGACGATATAGAGCATTTAGAACACTTTTCAGGCAAACCTGATTTTTTAGCTAAAATTCATTGATTTTCGAACTTTTTTATCAGAATTACTGATGGAATTGAAATTTTCGAGCCTTTTCAACATTTTAAAGTATTTTACATATTTTTCAAAAATCCCATAAAATTTCTATGAAATTCAGAAATAATTTTGAATATTTCACACATTTTTTAAAAATTCCAAAAGCATTGAAAAAATCGAAAAATATGGCAAAATCATGTTTTACTGCATATTTCGACGATTTAGAACATTTAGAACACTTTTCAGACAAACCTGATTTTTTAGCTAAAATTCATGGATTTTCAAATTTTTTTATCAGAATTACTGATGGAATTGAATTTTATGCTGAAATAAAAATTTAAAAAAACATTTATGTGTATTGTGTCAATAAAATTTTTAAGTGTGAAAAACCCTGTATTTTAGGGGTTTTTTTAAAAGGCTCTAAAAAGAAAAACGTCGAAATAAATAAAAATCATTTTTTCCA
>NW_026472521.1:0-12700 GCF_026875155.1 Cherax quadricarinatus
TTTTTTGAAACAATAATAATGCGAAACAAAACTCGGGTTTGGGATAACTACCAAAAAGGGAAAAACCTGATGCCCCGGGAACCCCTACCAGAAGAAAGAGGGGGACGCCAATACTTCGAACAGCAAAATACATCCCATCCTCTCCCCCCCAGGGCCAGCCTCATGGAATCTGTTTTCATCAAAACGCAAGAAGCCCCTATCAGGGCCTTTCCATCCTAGGGAAAGGGGGAGCAGGACACGGGCGCCCCCACAGTTACTAAAAACAACAGACAAGCCCCACCCAAAAAGGGGGGCAGTAAAGCAACACAAAGAACACGACCAAATACACTAACACTCATATCATAAAAATCTTAAAGGGCCCCAAAAAACAAGATCACCACCCACTAAAAACCCCTCATTAAAACCCGGGGCAACATGGGTTTAGAACAGATCGCTCCTGTCTGTCTCAACTTTTTGGATCACTACGACAAGGTCCAAAAATCACTAAAACAAAAAGAATGCAGTGTAATATATACAGACTTTGCAAAAGCCTTCGACAAGTGTACCAGGGCGTAAAGCGCACAAAAGCGTGCAAAAGGAATAACGGGAAAAGTCGGTCGATGGATCATAATTCCTCACTAACAGAACCAGAGAGTAGTCGCAACAGAGTAAAGTCCGAGGCAGCTACGGTGAAAAGCTCTTTACAAGGCACATACTCTCCCCCATTTTGTTCCTCACCTCATATCCGACATAGACAAGGATTCAGCCACAGCACCGTGTCTTCCTTTGCGATACACCCGTCGCATGACAGTGTCTTCCATTGCAACACTGCAAAGCTCCAGGCGGACATCAACCAAATCTTCGTGGCTGCAGAAAACAATATGAATTCAACGATGAGAAATTTCATTACCAGATATGTAAACTGAGGAAATTAAATTTTTCTCAGAGTAAAAAACAAATTCTGGCCAAAAAATAAGCGAAACCCCAAAACGAAAAGACCGGGGATGATCATGTGGGGGGATCTCACCTTCAAGGACCATAACATTGTATCAATCGCATTGCTAAAAAAAAAATGCAGATGGATAATAAAACCCTTTCAAAACTAGGGAGGCCAACCCATATGACACTTTTTCAGGTCCTTGTTCATCTAGGCTGAATATGCTGCCACTAACAGCCCCTTTAAAGCGGGTGAAATTGCCGACCTAAAAATGTCAAGAACTTTCACGCGCGCATAAGGGAGATAAAACCCCTCAAAAAGGGGAGCGTTTGGGTTTCCTAAACCTGTTTTCCCCTGAATGCAGGAGGGAGAATACATGTTTATAACCCTGGAAAATCCTAGGGGACAGTACCGAACTTGCACACGAAAACACCACACAAAGCAAAGACTTGGCAGACGATGCAAACCCTCCCCCCCCAAAGAAAAACAGGGTGTCACAGCACGTTAAGAGACCATACAATAAGTTCAGGGGGCCCCAACTGTTCAACTGCCTCCCAGCACACAAAAGGGGGGTTACCAAAAACCCCGGGGTCTTAAGCTGGCACTGCAAGCACCTAAAGCAGTTCCGATCACCGGCTGTGCCGTACTTGGTTGCGTGCAACCACACAACAGCCTGGTTGATCAGGCTCTGCCACCAGGGGGCCTGGTCACAGACCGGGGCCCCGGGGGCTTGACCCCCGAACTCTTCCAGGTAAACTCCAGGGAAAAATAAAGCATTGCCATGTGGAGTCAGTCTCAATCATATGAATTCCTCTCTTTCCCCTCTCTCTCTTTCCCTCCCCCCCCACACACACACCACACACACACCACAACACACACACACATGGTGAGTAGGCAAATCATTCCCGAGTTCGACCCCTGCAAACCCCAAAAGGTGACACCCCAAAAGCCATCACCGAAACAAAAATCACTGGGACAATAACAGACGCAACCTTCACACCCGGATATCAGATCCTGAGGAAGGATAAGAGCAACAAAGGGAGAGGGGCTGCACTGCTCATTAAAAAAGCGTGGAAAATCAGGAAATGGAAGGAATGGACGAGATTGGAGAAAGTGCTTATTTGTGTTCATGTCTTAGATTTTGATTGTCTTAGATTAATGATCATCATGTCTTAGTTGGAGGTGCATGTCTTAGTTTTGGTGTGTTTGTCTCATGTCTTAAATTTTGTTGTGATTTGTCATGTATAATTTTGGTATCATGTTAGGTCTTGTCAAGTACTTTGGTTGCTTATATCTAATTTGTGCTCATCTCTTAAATTTTGATTTTGTCTTAGATTTTATGGTTATCATGTCTTATGTCTAATTTTGATGTGTATGTCTCATGTCTTAAATTTATATGGTTTGGAATTTGCCTTACATGTCTTAAATTTCGATGAATCATTTCTTGTTTAGTTGGATGTGTTCATGTTATGTCTTAAATGGTGGTTGACTAAGATTTTTTTGGAAATGACTAGAATTTGTTTTATGTGACATGTCTTTAATTTGCTGTGTCATGTTTTGTTGCATTAAATGGTGTATGTCTCATGTTTAAATTTTGTTGTGATTATGTCATGTATAAGTTGGTGATCATGTTACAGTGATCATGTCCTGACTTAGCTGAGTGTATTCTTCATAGTTTTTTTGATATGTATGTATCACTATTTAAATCTATTGTTGATTATGTCATTTGAAGTATTGGTGACATGTTATAGTAGTCATGTCATGGTAATTTAGTATCTTAGTCTTATTTTGTGTTCGTTTCATAGATTTTGATTGTCTTAGTTTTATGGATATCATGTCTGTCTTAGTTTTGTGTCTCATGTCTTAACTTTTTGTGTTGTTTTTTCCTCACATGTCTTAGATTTTCGATGATCATGTCATGTCTTAGTTGGGTATGTTAATGATATGTATTAGTCGGTAGCTGTCTTAGATTTTTTGTGTATGTGATATGTTTTTTAGTTGGGGTGATCGTGTCCTCATGTCATAAGTGTATGACCTATTTAATTGGTTTATGTTGAAAGCTGGAGAATGAGTAAACTTTTATTATGAGAGTTTAGTTTGGTGAATGAGACATAATTTTCAGTTAATGAAATGTGTAAATATGATTGAGAATGTAATTTGGTGGTGCCCAAATGTATTTGGTGTGTTACATTCATAGTTTAGTGATCATGGCCTAAGTGAGCTAGTAAAGGGGTTCCTTAGTTAAAGTGTTTTGAGGGAATGTGGATAAAAATGAGTGTTAACTGATGATGATCTGTAGTGAGTTGTGAGTTGTGGATATTAATGGAGATGAGGTGCTGGGAGATGGGTGGGTTATGATTGATAATGTGTCATGTATGGTTAGGTTAGATGAGGTTACCTGTGTCTCCTACTCCTGTCCTTCAAGCAGAAGGCCATATCCATGTACCTAACCTGGCTATCCCCAACAACAATATTCTTACCTTCCTTGGTGTCGTTCGTCGTGACGTTCCCAGTATCGACTCACAATCGCGGGTAGCAACACGGAGAATGCATTAGATGTTCTTATGTTCCTAATTCTAGTTGTCCCAGCACAGCGAATTTTTCTATTGGACAATTTTATTAGCAGTTGTGTCAAGCTGCTGGCTTGGTGCCATTCCTTACTTCTTGAAATGTATTTGTCTTTCATTTGAGGTTTGAGAGGTTTTCTATATACGATCACTGTTTTTCTGCGGACGAAAGAGGAAACATTCATAGAAAGGATAATGGTCCACCCTCTACTGTTTTCGGTCATATAAATCGTCCATCATTAATTTACTACAAGAGGAAAGCATCTGCACCGATTACATGCGCAGTGTGACAAAAAAGAGACAAAATTCTCTTTCCCACCAGGAAGAAACTGGAAAAAATGTCACTGAAAGGATAATCTCGGTGGAGACACCACGATCTCGCAGACGTATCAACCAGCTGATAAGGAACTGCCTTTTTTGATAAGGAACTGCCTTTTTTTATAAGGACCTGTCAGTAGGCCTTCTGCAGTGTTCACCAATTCTTATGTTCTTATGTTCTTAAGTCTTTTACCAACAGAGTCCTGCCAGCACAATTCCAAACAGAAAACTACCAGAGGTCTTCTACCAACAGTCTTCTGGTAACAATCCTTTCAGTAGTATTCTTCCAATAGCGTCCAGTCTTATAGACTTGAATCCTACCAACTGAATCCTAAGAAAAAATTCCCGCCAATTAGTCTTTTATTAGTTATTTACCAAACAGGTTACATACAGTGTTATTAACTCTGGTGTATCAGACAGACTTTATACACATCACAACACAACGATGGTGGTGATGATGGTGGTAGTGGTGATGATGGTGGTGGTGGTGGTGGTGGTGAAAAAACACATAACAACAGAGAGGAACTTTCACCTGTGAAACAAACTTCTTCATTCAATAGTTACCTTCTACAATTGTGTCTTTTTCATTACTTACTGACTTTGTGCTATATATCCTCTGCAACATAGTGCTACCACACAAACATTCAAAGTGCTAGATATCTCTGCAACTCAGTGCACCACTAACAATGAAGTGTGCTATGTATCCTCTGCAACACATTGCACCACAACATTGAGTGTGCTATGTATCTCTGCAACATAGTGCACCACAACATCAGTGTGCTATGTATCTCTGCAACATAGTGCACCACAACATTGAGTGTGCTATATATCTCTGCAACATAGTGCACCACAACATTGAGTGTGCTATATATCTCTGCAACACAGTGCACCACAACATTGAGTGTGCTATATATCTCTGCAACATAGTGCACCACAGCATTGAGTGTGCTATGTATCCTGCAACACAGTGCACCACCACATTGAGTGAGTGCTATAAGTAATCTCTGCAACATAGTGGCAACCACAACACTGAGTGTGCTATGTATATCTGCAACACAGTGTCACCACAAACATTGATTGTGCTATGTATCTCTGTCAACATAGTGCACCACAACATTGAGTGTGTATGTATCTCTGCAACACGTGCACACAACATTGAAGTGTGCCTTATAATCTCGCAACATAGTGCACCACAACACTGAGTGTGCTATGTATCTCTGCAATACAGTGCACCCACAACATTGATTTGCTATGTACTCGCAAAACATAGTGCACCACAACCTTTTAGTGTGCTATGTATCTTGCAACCAGTTGCACCACAACATAGATTGTGCTATGTATCTCTGCAACATAGTGCACCACAACATTCAATGTGCTATATATCTCTGCAACACAGTGCACCACAACATTCAGTGTGCTATATATCTCTGCAACATAGTGCACCACACCATTGAGTGTTGGCCATATATCTCTGCAACATAGTGCAACCACACATTCAGTGTGCTATATATCTCTGCAACATAGTGCACCACAACATTCAGTGTGCTATATATCTCTGCAACATAGTGCACCACAACACTGAGTGTGCTATATATCTCTGCAACATAGTGCACCACAACATTGAGTGTGCCATATATCTCTGCAACATAGTGCACCACAACATTGAGTGTGCCATATATCTCTGCAACATAGTGCACCACAACATTGAGTGTGCTATATATCTCTGCAACATAGTGCACCACAACATTCAGTGTGCTATATATCTCTGCAACATAGTGTACCACAACATTCAGTGTGTAACATATGTTAACATTGATACATCACAGTACATAACAACAGTATGGTAGACATTAACACACAGTCGTACTGGCCAGGTTGTGGCAGCCACCACAAGAGACCGAATCATCCAAGTTGACAGTCTTTATTTTCATCCCCGAAAGTTTTTATTTTGTATATGTGGTGGTGTTTTTTTATGTTATTAATAAAGAGGTGAGAGAAGCGTATATGTAAAAACTGATTCATTTAATTATTAATTTTACCTAAACAATGTGTTTATTAAGATAATTTATAAGAATATCAACATTATCTTAACCACAAGTCTCTCAAGTTAGTCACTTCTTCACATTTTCCCATATTTTCCTAAAATATTTCATCAAAACATTGTGACCCACATTCCAGTCTCTAAAGAAAATTGAAATTATATAATCAGGAATTTTCTTATTTCTCTTACCCTACACAGTATTGTTTAATTTAAACAATGGTGTGGGAGAGTGCAGATATGTCTATGTACATATGTATGTATATATGTGTGTTGGCAGCATGGTGTGTGTAGTGATGTGTGTGTGTAGATGAAAGTAAAAAGTAAACATCAGAAAAAAAATTGTTTGGGTTTCGTAATAATTCACCGTTTAAAAAAGGCACACTTCTGTGGTTCAGCTGTCAAGGGGCTCACTTGCTGTCAAGGGGGTGAAAGATTTGCTGTCGCCCGGCTGTTTCGGCTGTATGTATTTCATACATACATACATTTCAAAAAGATACATACTTTCCATAAAATTTTTCTTTCATTAAATCCCTACAGGGATGTATGTATGTATATATTTTATTTATACATACCACCTTTTTGTTCATTATGTTAAAACATATTGCCTATATCATTGATTTTCCCTTGATTCACTACAAACACCGAAAACAGAGAATTTAAATTTTTTTACCCGAAATTTTTGGAGGGTTTAAAAAAGATTCGCATCAATAAAATTTCAATTTTACAATAACAAAGTACACGGGGATACCCCAATAACTTGACAATCATTTCACTTTTGTGACACTCATTTCAAATTTCCCTAAACATTCAATCATTCTTACAAAATAAACCCTTTAAAACTTTACTTTTATCCCAAAACATAGTTTAAAATGCACACTTTACATTTATTTATTCACAGTAATTTTGTCCAATTTAAACCCATACACAATTTAAAATGTACACTGAAAAACATTCACAATAAAAATGTAAGCCCCTTTCTTTCATTTAAATTTAAAATTTGTTTCACAAGGAAAACACTCCTACCCTTTAGTTTAGAGGAGAAAAATATCAAATGGGATGGAGTGTTGTCCCCCTGGCCCAAGAAAATTTGGGAAAAAGGGACATCTAAGCTTAAAAAACTCTAATTTTATATACAAAGGAAAAAGGAGATTGACGGGTGCCTCGCCCCCACCCTTCTTTGAGAAACTTCTTGCTGGGTGCTAGGAAAAGTAGAGTAGTTAAATAGGTGGGATGAGTCATAGTGTCACCTCCAGTGCCAGGCAGCCAGCGTGAAGAAGTAGTGAGACCTGAGCAGGTGTTCAAGTGTCTGACTTCCGCTGGTGCCACATGTTTGTCCTTATCAATCGACATTTGTATGTAGATGAACAATCCACGGTATGGGTGGGGTAAGAACCCGTGACAAATGAGTCGTAAATGAACAAATGACTTTCTACACAGAATCTGACACGGATCTTAAGTGTTCAGTATATAAAAAAAAACAGAATGTCACTTAATAAAAATCTGCCTGTAAGTGCTCTGTGGTGGTGGTGGTGGTGGTGGTGGTGGTGGTGGTGTTGTGGTAGTGGTGGTGGTTGTGGTAGTGGTGGGGGTGGTGGTGGTGGTTGTGGTAGTGGTAGTGGTAGTGGTGGGGTGGTAGTTGTGGTGGTGGCTGTGGTGGTTGTTGTGGTAGTGGTGTGGTGGTAGTAGTAGTAGTAGTGTGTGGTGTGGTGGGGGTAGTGGGTGTGGGTGGTGGTGTGGTGTGGTGGTGGTATGTGGTGTGGTGGTGGTAGGTGGTAGTGGTGGTGGTGTAGTGGTGTGGTGGTGTGTGGTAAGTGGTTGTGGTGGTGGTGGTGGGAATGGTGGAGTGGTGGGTGTGTAGTGGTGGTAGTGGTGGTGGTAGTGGTGGTGGTAGATGGTGTGGTGGTGGTGGTTAGTGGTGGGTTGATGGTGGTGGGTGGGTAGGTGGTGGTAGTGGTGTGGTAGTGGTGGATGGTGGTAGTGGTGGTGGTGGTGTGGTGGTGTGTGGTGGTAGTGTGGTGTGGGTGGTGGATGGTGATGGTGTGGTGATGTGGTATGTGGTGGTAGTGGTGGTGGGTTGTGTGGTGGTGGTGGTGTGGTGTGGTGGTGTGGTGTGGTGGTGTGTGGTAGTGTGGTGGTGGTGTGGTGAGTGGTGGTAGTGATGGTTGGTGGTGATGGTAGTGGTGGTAGTGGTGGTGGTAGTGGTGGTGGTGGTAGTGGTGGTGGTGGTGGTGGTAGTGGTGGTGGTGGTGGTGGTAGTTGTGGTGATGGTGACTGGTGATAGTGGTCATGGTGGTGGCAGTGGTGGTGGTAGTGGTGGTTGTAGTGGTAGTGGTTGTGGTGGTGGTAGTGGTGGTGCCTAAATACCTACCAGAATGTGTGAAGTTTTAATTGAACTTCAGAATCAGAATATGAGTTAAGTATATAACTTATACAAACATAGTGACTTACGAAAATACACTGAGTGATCATTAGTTATTGAATTCCTAATAAATTATTTCCTTACAAGATAGGCTGTTCCGGACTAATGGCATTGTTATACAACTCTAGCTCATTAGAAAAGTCTCCATTTCCTTGGACTAGGAGAATCAGACACACATAACTAGCGTGTATGGTGTACAAGGCCGAGCTCTAGCTCTGTAGACCAAAAGAATACTTGCTAGGCTTGATAACAGAAAACACTGAAGTCAAATAGACAGGATCCTATTGTTTCAATGCATATAAAGATTCACTTAATTGTTCGTTCTATCATATAATTCTAAAAGATCAACCTATTGCTAAACTTTTCTCATCTATGGTGTTTCTGGCTCGTCACTGGAGTAAATTTAGTTTCTTCAACTCTAAATGAGCGGGACATTTTCTAGCACGAGGCTTCTGTTAACGTTTCATACATAGATAAATTGAGGTTAAAACAAGAAGAATAGAAGTTTACTAGCAAAAGTCTGGGAACCTTAATTATAATCATTATAGTCTTGCATTATACAGATTGTTTAAAAATGATGGACCGGATTTCCAAGCAGTTTGCTTTGAAATTGGGTCATATTATTTTGAAACACAATACATTTTAGTGTATGTATAATGTAATATAAAACATGAGACTCGACATAGAATAAGATTGACAAACCAGATAAGGACCTAATTAATCTAACTTTTGTTAGAATAAATAAATCACAGCCTGCATTATAAAAAGGAACGATTAGAACACAGGGCAGTAATGAGCACTGCAATACAGCCACAAGGAACAAAGTAGCAGTAGGTAAGGAGAGAGAAACTCATATTCGACCTAACTGGGAACAACAGGTTGTCCTCCAAAAATTTACAAAACTCCCAAATTATTGAATATGAGTTCAGCAACTTCCAAATTCTGATTATGACTGTGCACAGATAACACAGACAGAAAGATCTAGAGATAATCTATTAACCTGAACCAAATAGTGTATCATGCATGACATGCAACCAGCAAGTGTCAGAACACTAATTCTAAATATATCTGGCAGAGAACAAAATTCAAAATGTATGTATCAGATCACCAACGAGAACATTACCAAAATGAGTTTCTCTCACAACACAGAGGGTGAATAGTGGAGTTGTTGCCTTGCTTGGCGCTGAGAAGCAAGAGACGTTACTTTTGTCAAAGCTGGGGAGAGAGAGAGAGAGAAAGAATTGAATTTGCAGGCGCACTGATGGGCTTTACATATTCGCTAGCAAGAACCAAAATTGACAGACTACCTTACAAGCAAAGCAACTGCCCAACAGCCATTCATAAACCTGATGCTACCACGAATAAGCTAAATATTAAAAAAATATTACTATATAGCATGATATTTTCATTACAGTTATTAACATAAATATCTGTTTTAATATAGTAAATAATACTCATAAAAATATGAAGATGGATTTTTCATTAACTAGAGACATGACTTCTGCTACCTCATTCTTATTCGTATCTAGTGATATTGTCGTGCAGAACTGAGACCACTTCCTGCGGCATCTCCTAGACGTAGATTATCATGTATCTTTCTCACCTGTATTTCAAGAAGTACAGTGTGAGAGACTTCATGTGCTGCTGGTAATTTAGTTGCTTGATCGACATCATATGAACGGTGAAGGTTCTCTGTATATTTTACAGTCCTACAATTTTTGCCTGACTTGAAGGGTGCCTTAAGTAAACAGCAGTTTTTCAACCCGGAGAGAGCGAGTGACTTGAAGAGGGCCATTAAAGGCTTGGCATTTCTCTTTTTTTTTCTTTCAAAGATCTAGTTTTTTTCAAGCTAGGTTCCTCCCATCTAATCTGAATGAGGAAATAAAAACAACATGTACTCCGATGTTGTTTTTATTTCCTCATTCCTGTAACACAGAAAATGAAATGTGTCCTCATTGAACATCACAGTGTTGTCAGTAGTCAGCTAAATAACTTGGCTGACATCAGCTTGAAGGTTCGTTGTGTTTTCCATGGATATCACTCTTATTTAGATTCTAGTATCATCTGCAATGGTTTATTCTAGTATCAGTGCAATGGTTTATGTCATGTCTGGCTGAAAATGGAATGAGAATAATAAGTAGGTCAAGTACTGTGTCTAGGAGAATAGAACTCTTCACTGTAGCAGCCTGTTTATTTTACTCTCATTAATATTACATTTTAGGTTCTGTTAATTAACAAGTTTAATACCAATCTACCCACATTACCAGATATTCCATTTGCAAGCATTGTATGCGCAGTTACCTCATGGATGCAACTGACAAAAAGCTTTTGTCAAATCGGTGTGTACTGCATCAACATTTTTATTGTCTTACAGTGTATTTTAGAGCATGGCAGGATGCAGAAGCAGCATGTTGTCAACCCATGCTGATCTGGGTCTGGCATCTGTTGTGGTAACATATGCTTGTTAAAATCAATAATCTTGAAAGTGTGGGATGTTAGCACTATCGATCTACAGTCTTTTTAGAAATGCGTTGCTACCTTTTGTGGAGTTGGTATATATATATATATATATATATATATTATATATATATATATATATATATATATATATATATATATATATATATATATATATATATATATATATATATATATTGTTAATGACTGTGGATGAGTCGAGGAAATATTTGTTGCACAAAATAATGTTTTCTGCCAAATCTTAATGAATATGAAATTTCACAATTCAGGGCGTGTGTTGTGACTTGGATGTCGTGACTTAAATAAAATGGTTTTGGCTCGTAAAGGCTGCTCACACTGCTCACACTGCTCACACTGCTCACACTGCTGTCTAGGGGTTACAAAATTACACTGGAAAAAACAGAGCAAACCTTGGGCATGAGTGCAAATAATTAATGTCGTATAAGGAAGGACATAAAAACTCACCTATACAAAAATATATCTATATAAATAATAAGTAACTTGTATACAACTTACAACTACTACAAAAAACCACCAGACTCCAGTTCACATTAGCTCACTAGCACACGGCTACTAATGAGTTAAATAATATATATAAACAGGGAGATTTAAAGACATTCCCCCCCCCCCTTTCTTCCTGCCAGCTACTTAGCTTACATTTAAAATATTAAATACTCTCCAAAACACAGACCCTCGCACACACACAGAAATATTTGGGATTTCTCTCAGTTGCGCTAATGGAATTTTGCTCCCTCTTTCCTCCTAGACTCTGTATGATGCATTTAATTTGATCTCGACTTCACTGTATTTCTCTAGCCAGTCTTGATGCCTTTAACAAATACTGTTATCCGACATCTTCACCAACAGAGAAGGAGCCTCGTCCTCTCCTGCAAGCAACTTGATGTGAAGTTTCCATCCCAGTCCCACCCTGGGGTAGACAAAGTATAATACAATGCTATTTTGTCTGTATTCAGACAGGCGGAGATCAGGAGTGGATTAAAAATAAATAAACCATGGGAAAAAAAAACAAAAAAAATTTTAAGGAAATCCCTTAATTTTTCCATTAAGAAGTAATGACCCCCTTAGAACGGTGGTGGGGAAAGCGAGTTACCGCAAAAAACCCCCCCCCAAATTCAAAAAAAACTTAAAGTTTTTAGTTCGAATAAATTTTACCTCCTTTTAATTTTCTTATTTAAAAAACCTGGAAAAACTATTTTTAACCCCCCAGGGGAAAGAGGGATTTTAGATATACATTTTTACTCCCCATGGCATATATTCAGGGCCAAAGATTAAAATATAACAGACATAAACAGTTGGCCCTTCTAAAACATTCGAAAATTTTAAAAAATAAAAAAATGATACAACTTACTGAAAAACTCCCCCCTTACAAATAATCTCCCCTTTAATTACCGCTCTTAAAACCCTTTTAAAAAAAAACTGGCCACACACTACAAGGTTTTCCAAAAAAATCGCCTTTAATTATTTAAAAATAAATTTTGTCCTCTCTTTCCTACCATAATTTTTACTGAAAATTTCCGATCCATTTTTTTATAAATATTCCTTCATCGGGGTTAAAATCTTTTTTTTCAGGAAAAATCAAGTTTTAGCCCAAATTCTTGGTCTTATCCTGTAGTGTGTTTTTTTTTCCTCCGGAACAAAGGTTGGCAGTTCTCTAGTAAATTTCTGTCATTCCGTCAAGGTGGCGGGTTGCCCCTAAACCTGTTTGCAGCGGGAAAGATATATACCTGTGGCCTTTTGTTTATCAAAAACCCCGACCCGTGTTCCCTCCAATGTTCGAACTTAACAAGAACTTATTTTACTGTGCATGTATTTTATTATTCCTTAACTAATTTATAGTTGCATAGAATAAAAGGATGGAAGCATTTCACAACCCGTTACATATATAATAATAATAATAATAAATTAAAAATTATAATTTTTCTATTAACATTTTCAATTTC
>NW_026472523.1:0-11424 GCF_026875155.1 Cherax quadricarinatus
TCTGGCTGGAAAAAAAAAAAAAAAAAAAAAAACACAAATACACACACACACACACACACACACACAAAACACACAACAAAACACACACACAGTATGTACACAAATTTGTACCCCTCGATATATGCAAATCTAACTCACGGTTGTTAAAAAATTTTGTTTGTCTTTTAAAATAAAATGGAAAACTTGGAAGTAGAAAAAAAATCAGTCTACCTAAATGTTGGGTAAATCAGAACTTTTATAATTCAATATTGTGATGAAAAAATGTTGGTTTTCGGTATTTTAAGACATCCATTATGAAAGTTGTGAAAATTTCTAGTTTGAGACACTTGTGGGTCAGGTAAAGTTTAGTGTTTGGACACTTGTGGGTCAGGTAAAGTTACTAGTTTTGAGACACTTGTGGGTCAGGTAAAGTTACTAGTTTGAGACACTTGTGGGTCAGGTAAAGTTACTAGTTTTAGACACTTGTGGGTCAGGTAAGTTACTAGTTTTAGACACTTGTGGGTCAGGTTTAAAAAAACTAGTTTTAGACACTTGTGGGTCAGGTAAAATTACTTGTTTTAGACACTTGTGGGTCAGGTAAAGTTACTTGTTTTAGACACTTGTGGGTCAGGTAAAGTTACTAGTTTTAGACACTTGTGGGTCAGGTAAAGTTGTAGTTTGAGACACTTGTGGGTCAGGTAAAGTTGCTAGTTTGAGACACTTGTGGGTCAGGTAAAGTTATAGTTTTAGACACTTGTGGGTCAGGTAAAATTACTAGTTTTAGACACTTGTGGGTCAGGTAAAGTTACTAGTTTTAGACACTTGTGGGTTAGGTAAAGTTACTAGTTTTTTGACACTTGTGGGTCAGGTAAAGTTATAGTTTTAGACACTCGTGGGTCAGGTAAATGTTGCTAGTTTGAGACACTTGTGGGTCAGGTTTAAAAATTGCTAGTTTGCGACACTTGTGGGTCAGGTAAAATTGCTAGTTTGAGACACTTGTGGGTCAGGTAAAGTTGCAGTTTGAGACACTTGTGGGTCAGGTAAAGTTACTTGTTTTAGACACTTGTGGGTCAGGTAAAGTTACTAGTTTTGACACTTGTGGGTAGGTAAAGTTACTAGTTTTAGACACTCGTGGGTCAGGTAAAGTTGCTAGTTTGAGACACTTGTGGGTCAGGTAAAGTTGGCTAGTTTGAGGACATTGTGGGTCAGGTAAAGTTGCTAGTTTGAGACACTTGTTGGGTCAGGGTAAGTTGCTAGTTTGAGACATTGTGGGTCAGGTAAAGTTTAGTTTTAGACACTTGTGGGTCAGGTAAAGTTGCTAGTTTGAGAACTTTTGGGTCAGGTAAAGTTGCTAGGGGTTTTAGACACTTGTGGGTCAGGTAAAGTTTCTTTGTTTTAGACACTTGTGGGTCAGGTAAGTTGCTAGTTTGAGACACTTGTGGGTCAGGTAAAATTGCTAGTTTGAGACACTTGTGGGTCAGGTAAAGTTGCTAGTTTGAGACACTTGTGGGTCAGGTAAAGTTGCTAGTTTGAGACACTTGTGGGTCAGGTAAAGTTGCTAGTTTGAGACACTTTTGGGTCAGGTAAAGTTATAGTTTTAGACACTTGTGGGGTCAGGTAAAGTTGCTAGTTTGAGACATTGTGGGTCAGGTAAGTTGTAGTTTGAGACATTGTGGGTCAGGTAAAGTTACTAGTTTGAGGGCACTTGTGGGTCAGGTAAAGTTGTAGTTTGAGACACTTGTGGGTCAGGTAAAGAATGGACAATATTATGAAGTAATTATGCAATTAATTTAGGTTAAAAATAATTTTTTAAAAAAATTTTTAAAACAAGTTTGTCTTTATTCTCCCTATTTTCACTTCCCTCACAACACACACACACAACACACAAACAAAACACCAACACAAAACACCAAAACACACCCAACACACACACACAACACACACCCAACAACACACACACCCACACACACCCCACAACACACTACACACACACACACACACACAAAACACAAACACACCACACACCACACAACACACACCTCACACACACACACACAACAACACACCTACAAAAACACAACACCACACAACACACCACACACAAAACACACACACACAAACACACAACACCTAACCCCAACACACACAAAACACACACACCACACACACACAACCACACACACACACACCACAACACACACACACACACCCCCACTTACACACAAAACACAACACCCACACACACACACACAAACACACCCCTACACACACACACCACACACACCAACAAAACACACACACACACCACACCAACACAAAACAAACACACACACTAAAACACACACACACACACACACACACCACAACACACTACACACATAAAACACAACACACCACACCCCACACACACAACACACACTCACACACACACACACCAAAACAAAACACACACACAAACACAAACACAACAAATCACACCACAAACCAACACACAAAACTCCCCACACACACACACACCACACACATACACACACACACCCACACCCAAAACAACACCACACAATACACAACACCACACACACACCCCCCCCCCCACACCCCCACACACACACAACACACACACACACACACACACAACCAACACACACACACACAACCAACACATCACACACACCACACACAAACACAACACACATCTACACACACACTTCACCAACACACACACACCTCACCTTACACACATACACACACACACACTCACACACAACACAACCACAACACACACACACAACCCACACACACACACACACACAACACACACACACACAACACCAACCACAATACACACACACACACACACACACACAACCACACCAACACACACACACACACACAACACACCACACCTACAAAATATACATACTCACACACACACCACACCCACACACACACACACACACACACACACACACACACACTCACACAACAACCCACACAACACACAACACAACACACACACACACACCCACACACACCCACACACACACCACACACACACACACACACACACACACACACCCCTAACACACACACAACACACACACACACACACACAAACCACAACACACACCACACACACACACCACACACACACACACACACACCAACATGAGAAACGTTAGGGGATTAAAAATATAAACTTGGAATTAAGGGGGTGGTTTCTTGCACACTGGGGACAGTACGCTCGGGCTAAAGATACTGTGTTATGTTGTAATGTTTCTGTGACGGGTGAATTGTCAAGCAAAATGTTAAAATTAATGTTGTGAGTTGTAATGTGTTGAGATGTTAAATGTTAGCAGTATTATACATGAATGTTGTGTCAATCATGGATTTCTTCAGTTCCTAATGTTTAGGTTTATATATAATCTTTACGTTAATGTTTAGGTGTGTTTAACTGTAGCTGAAATTTATTCTGGTTCATAGTAATTTAAGTAGTTAACTTCCTTTATGAATAACTGTTAAACTTGATTATTTTTCAGTTATATATTTTCTTAAAAGTTGTATTGATTCATAATTTAAAAATCTGGTTCACACATGACACCTTTAAAATTATACACACTGATTCACATTGAAATAAACTTACTTATACTCTCATTTGTAACTTTTTTTGGCGATTAATTTTTTTTTACAATTGAACGGTATTATTTTTAGGGAATCCGTATCAGCTAGATGTAAAATTCTTTGTATCTATCATAGAGTGTCCTACAATAACATCAGAAGGAATTATTAGTGAGGTCTAACTTCATTCAGGCTACATTACTTCAGTCTTTGAGAGCTGAGGCTGGGCACTCATCTGTCGACCCACGCAGCATCTGTCCTGTATGAGATTCCTATCTATGTACTTGCTTGACGGATATCTTATTTTCAAATTGTGTAATTCTGAAAGGATAAAACATTATGTTGGGAACATTTCTAACTGTAAATAGTCGTGATCGTCACCAAACTCACAAACATATGTTATAACTCCTGTTTAATTCTGTTTTTTTTTTTTTTTTTATTTTTTTTTTATCAGCAGGATGTAGGTGATCTCGGTGACTTTCAGGATTAAATAACTGAAACAAAAGTAATTCTTAGTTAAAAAAAAAACAGCTAAGGAATGAAAAGGAGTGAAGTGTGGAGGCTGGTGAGAGTGAAGTGTGGAGTGGGTGAGAGAGTGAGTGTGGAGCTGGTGAGAGTAAGTGTGAGAGGTGAGAGTGAAGTGTGGAGTGGTGGAGTGAAGTGTGGAGCTGGTGAGAGTGAAGTGTGGAGCTGGAGAGGTGAAGTGTGGGGCTGGTTGAGAGTGAAGTGTGGAGCTGGTTGAGAGCGCGAAGTGTGGAGTGGTGAGAGTGAAGTGTTGGAGCTGGTGAGAGTGGAAGTGTGGAGCTGGTGAGAGTGATGTGTGGAGCTGGGTGAGAGTGAGTGTGGGCTGGTGAGAGTGGAAGTGTGGAGAGCTGGTGAGAGTGGAAGTGTGGTGTTGTTTGAGAGTGAAGTGTGGAGCTGGTGAGAGTGAAGTGTTGGGGTGGTTAGAGTGGAAATGTTTGTGAAGGGTGGAGCTGGTGGAGGGATGTGGGAGCTGTGTGAGACGTGAAGTGTGGTGTGGTGAGAGTGAAGTGTGGAGCTGGTGAGAGGTAGTGTGGAGCTGGTGGAGTGAAGTGTGAGCTGGTGAGAGTGTAGTGTGGAGTTGGTGAGTGTGAAGTGTGGTGTGGTTGAAGAGTGAAGTCTTGACATGGTTTGAGAGTGAGGACACCGGAGATCGTCCCACAATCTGGCTACAGTTCTACATGTTTACTCTACTTTAAGGAAGGTGTCTCGCCAGTTTTAATGGATAGTTAATGAATTTCTTGTTTCTTCTTTCTGTTCGGTTTGCTTATAAGATAACGGGTAAAATCTTACAAACTTTCCAAGCTTAGTGTTTACAATCATTGTAATTTTTCAATGTTTGTTTCTTTAAATATCACATGGCGATAGTTGTTAAAATTTGTCTCTGGAAGACATGTATGTCTTAGAAGTCAAGTAGAAGGTGACTCTATGTTGACTAAGATAACCTGTGGATATAAGATAACCACTATGACTACGATATTACTATGGTCCTAAGACAACACTATGGACCTAGATAACTTATGGACTTAGGAAACACTATGAACTTAAGATAACATATAAATTGGATCAATACATTGGACCTAAGAGGATGACACTAGTGACCTTTAGATAACATTTCGGACCTAAGATGAACTATTGTCCGAAGATGCACTGTGTGGACCTAAAGATAACACTATGGTCGTAAGATTAACACTATGGACCTAAGATTACCACTATGGACCTTTGATAACACTATGGACCTAAGATTGATTCAAGATAAACTATGGAACTAAGATAATACTAAGGACCTAAGATGAACACTATGGACCTTAGGATAAACACTTTGAGCCTAAAATAACACTATGGACCTTAGTTAACACTATGGTCCTTATATATACATTATGAAATTAGATAACATATGACATTAGATGAGATAAACACTATGGACATAAGATGACACTATGGACTTAGATATCATATGAGGCCTAAATATCACTATGGCACTAAGATAATACTTTGGTCTAAGACAACCACTATGAGAACTAAGATAACCTATGGACTTAGGGAAAACAAATATGAACTTTAGATAACACTATAAACTTGGATAATACATTGGAACTAAGTTGTCATATTGCCTTAGATAACATTACGGACCTTAAGATGACACTGTGGACCAGAGTAACACTATGGAGTAAGATAACATATGACCTAAGATACACTATGGACCTATGATAACACTAATGGACTTAGATTGATTCAAGATGAACACTCTGGACCTATAGATACTAATATGGACCTAGATGACACTATGGACCTTAGATAAACTTTGAAGCTCTAAAATAACACTATGGGACCGTAGATAAACACTAATGGACCTAAGATTAACATATGGACCTTATATAACATTATGAACCTAAGATAACACTATGGACCTTAGATAAACACTATGGCCCTACGATAACACTATGGACCTATTAACATTATGGAACCTATGATAACACATGGACTTATTATAAACATTATGAAACTAAGATAAACTATGGACCTTAGATAGCATATGGACCTAAGATAACACTATGGCCCTAAGATAAAAAACGCTATGGACCTTATATAAAACTTATCTACGAGTAGCCATCTAGGAAGTTGTGAGGGACCTTTGAGTAACATTTAGGATGCTGTGAAGGTCCTATGAGTAACCTTTTGTTATGCTCTTAGCTATTGCGCTTTCCTTATTTCCATTCGTTTTCTTCATTTCATCGTTTTTTATTCACACAAACACACACACACACAAGACACACCACACACACAAACACACACACCACACACACACACACACACCACACACACACCCACACACACACATGCAACACACACAACACACACATACACACACACATATCCAAGCACACACACACACAGGACACACACAGTTCACACTTGACCCCACACACACAAACACACACAGACACACCAATAGCACACACACATACACACACACAGACACCACACTACAACACACACACACCACCACAACAACACACACACACACGCACAGAAATCGGACTGCGAACTGGAGGAGAGAAGGGGGGGGTTTCAGGGGAGACATGTAAACGGACATACAAGATAAAAAAACCTTTTGGGGTTGTGGGGAATAGAGAAGGTGGAGCAGAGATAGGATGTTCAGAGAGGGGACCGGGACAGGGTTCACAACTGGAAAGACTGAAGACTCAAGACGAGTCACAGGGAGTTAGGAAGTTTTCTTCTGTCTTAGGAAGTTTGCCTGCAAGTGAATAGCCTAGCAAGTGAAGTAGTGGAGGCGAACCATACATAGTTTTAAGAAGAGGTTGACAAAGCTCGGAAGAGAGAGAGAGAGGACGTAGTGATCAGTGAGAGGCGGGGCAGGAGCTGGTCTGGACCACTGCAACCACATTAGGTGAGTACACACACACAACACATGCACACACACACACATCACACACCACACACACCACACACACTACACACTCACACAACACACACACACATCTAGCACACACACACACACACACAGTGAATAAAATTTGATTACGCAATTTACATTTTTCTCAAGAAATTAGAATGAGAATTACATATGTAAATGGAATCTTTTTAGTAAAGATGGAAATATGTGGAATAAGTGGCATTAACAGTGTCTCAGGATTCCTAACATTTTACATCACTAACAATTCTCAGACTTCATACTTCTTACCATCACTAATCAAGCGTCGCAGACTTCTTCATTCTTACATCAATAACATGTCTCAGTCTTCTAATTCTTACATCATAGACACAATGTCTCAGGACTACCACATTCTTACATCACTAACAATGTCTCAGTCTTCCCACTTTCTACATCACTAAACAATGTATTCAGCTTCCCACATTCTTACATCATAACAAGTATTCAGACTTCCCTCATTCTTACTCATCATAACAATGTGATCGGAATTCCGTCAGCGCTCATTCTGACATCACTAACAATGTATCAGTACTTCCCACATTCTTAGTTAACAACATGTCTCAGATCCTTCCCACTTCTACATCACTAACAAGTATCAGACTTCCCACATTCTTACATCACTAACAATGTCTCACTTCCCACATTCTTACATCACTAACAATGTCTCACTTCCCACATTCTTACATCACTAACAATGTCTCACTTCCCACATTCTTACATCACTAACAATGTCTCACTTCCCACATTCTTACATCACTAACAATGTCTCAGACTTCCCACATTCTTACTATCTAACAATGTCTCCATCCCACATTCTTACATCACTAACAATGTCTCCAATTTCCCACATTCTTACATCACTACATGTCTCACTTCCCACATTCTTACATCACTAACAATGTCTCACTTCGCCACATTCTTACATCACTAACAATGTCTCCCTTCCCATATTCTTACATCACTAACAATGTCTCACTTCGCACATTCTTACATCATTAACAATGTCTCACTTCCCACATTCTTACATCACTAACAATGTCTCACTTCCCACATTCTTACATCATTAACAATGTCTCACTTCCCACATTCTTACATCACTAACAATGTCTCACTTCCCACATTCTTACATCACTAACAATGTCTCAGACTTCCACATTCTTACATCATAACATGTTCTACTATCCCACATTCTTACATCATAACAATGTCTCAGGCTTCCCACATTCTTACATGTCTACACATGTCTCACTTCCACATTCTTACATCTACATGTCTCACTTCCTCATTCTTACATCACTAACAATGTCTCAATAGGTTATTTGTACGACCATGTTAAACACGTCTACTGAGCTCGGTAAGTTTTAACAAAGTTGTCATAAAGCTTAGACCACGGTCTCACTAGATAGGCTACTTTAGACAGTGTACGTTTTTGACCAAAGTTACATCACACACGTCTTTAAGACACAGGTGACATCACACGTACTTTAAGACCACAGGTGACATCACACGTCTTTAAGACCACAGGTGACATCACACTCTTTAAGACCACAGGTGACATCACACGTCTTTAAGACCACAGGTGACATCACACGTCTTTAAGACCACAGGTGACATCACACGTCTTTAAGACCACAGGTGACATCACACGTTCTTTAAGACTACAGGTACATCACACTTAGACATCACATCACGTCTTTAAGACACAGGTGACATCACACGTCTTTAAGACACAAGGTGACATCACACGTCTTTAAGACCACAGGTGACATCACACGTCTTTAAGACCACATGTGACATCACACGTCTTTAAGATCAAAGGTGACATCACACGTCTTTAAGACCACAGGTGACATCACACAACATTGTCTAAGACAGTTTTTTTAGGTAAATCTTTACCGCCTTTCTTGCATATTATTACATTCTTTAACATTTTTTTACCCTCTTCTTCTTCTATAAAGATTATGATCAAAATCAATGACTATTCCAGTACTTTATTATAACTGCCTCACAAACTTCAATCTTAATACATTCTAAATTTCCCAGTTTTAACCTTCTTGTGGCTTCTTTACTTTTATAGTGACTAACTCTGTTGACAGCAGAGTTAGTTAGGCTGACAGAGTCAGCCAGGATGACGGCTGAGTAAGGCTGACAGCAGAGTCAGCCAGGCTGACAGCAGAGTCAGCCAGGCTGACAGCTGTACCACGGAACTGTGCTCTTCTTCATTGTGAATTATAATGTAGTTCTTATAAGTTTTCTTCTGATGTTTACTTTTCACTTTCATCTACACATACACATCACTACAAAACACAACACACACACACACACACACACACACACACATACACACAAACAAATAAAATACATATAAATATATATATAATAAATAATATAATATATATATATATATATATATATATATATATATATATATAAATATATATATATTAAATATATATATATATATACTCTTCCACTCTTCCACACCATTGTTTAAATTAATAAATACTATATAAATAGTGTAAGAAAATTAAGAAAATTCTTTATCATATAATTTTAAATATTTTGATGAAATATTTTGGAAAAAGAAGTTAATATGTGAAGAAGTGACTAACTTGAGAGACTTGTAGTTAAAACAAAGAAGATATTCTTATAAATCATCTCAATAAACATTTAGTTTAATTAGAATAATTTATTAAATAATTCTCTCAGTTTTCACATAAACACTTCTCTAACCACTGTATTAATAAAATAAAAAAATATTCAACACAGTAGATGGAGAAAAACTCGGTGATGAAAATAAAAACTGTCAACTTGGTGGTGGCTGCCACGACCTGGCCAGTACGACTGTGTGCTGCCACGACCTGGCCAGTACGACTGTGTGTTGCCACACTGGCCAGTACGACTGTGTGCTGCCACAACCTGGCCAGTACGACTGTGTGCTGCCACGACCTGGCCAGTACGACTGTGTGTTGCCACAACCTGGCCAGTACGACTGTGTGCTGCCACAACCTGGCCAGTACGACTGTGTGCTGCCACAACCTGGCCAGTACGACTGTGTGTGCCACACCTGGCCAGTACGACTGTGTGTCTGCCACAACCTGGCCAGTACGACTGTGTGCTTGCCACGAACCTGGCCAGTACGACTGTGTGTTGCCACAACCTGGCCAGTACGACTGTGTGTCTGCCACAACCTGGCCATACGACTGTGTGCTGCCACGACCTGGCCAGTACGACTGTGTGTTGCCACAACCTGGCCAGTACGACTGTGTGCTGCCACAACCTGGCCAGTACGACTGTGTTCTGCCACAACCTGGCCAGTACGACTGTGTGTTGCCACAACCTGGCCAGTACGACTGTGTGTTGCCACAACCTGGCCAGTACGACTGTGTGTTGCCACAACCTGGCCAGTACGACTGTGTGTTGCCACAACCTGGCCAGTACGACTGTGTGTTGCCACAACCTGGCCAGTACGACTGTGTGTTGCCACAACCTGGCCAGTACGACTGTGTTGCCACAACCTGGCCAGTACGACTGTGTGTTGCCACAACCTGGCCAGTACGACTGTGTGCTGCCACAACCTGGCCAGTACGACTGTGTGTTGCCACAACCTGGCCAGTACGACTGTGTGTGCCACAACCTGGCCAGTACGACTGTGTTGCCACAACCTGGCCAGTACGACTGTGTTGCCACAACCTGGCCAGTACGACTGGTGTTGCCAAAACCTGGCCATACGACTGTGTGTTGCCACAACCTGGCCATACGACTGTGTGTTGCACAATGGCCAGACGACTGTGTGTCCACAACCTGGCCATACGACTTGTGTTGCCACAACCTGGCCAGTACGTACTGTGTGTTGCCACAACCTGGCCAGTTTCACTTGTGTTGCCACAACCTGGCCACAACGGACGTCTGTGTTGCCACAAACCTGCCAGTACGACTGTGTGTTGCCCCAACCTGGCCAGTACGACTGTGTGTTGCCACAACCTGGCCAGTACGACTGTGTGTTGCCACAACCTGGCCAGTACGACTGTGTGTTGCCACAACCTGGCCAGTACGACTGTGTTTGCCACAACTGGCCAGTACGACTGTTGTTGCCACAACCTGGCCAGTACTACGTGTGTTGCCACAACCTGGCCAGTACGACCCTGTGGTTGCCACAACCTGGCCAGTACGACGTGTGTGTTGCCACAACCTGGCCATACGACTGTGGTTGCCCCAACTGGCAGTACGACGGGGTTGCCACAACCTGGCCAGTACGACTGGGTTGTTGCCACAAACCTGGCCAGTACGACTGTGGGTTTTCCACAACCTGGCCAGTACGACTTTGTTGCAAATCTGCCCTACTTGAG
>NW_026472524.1:0-11413 GCF_026875155.1 Cherax quadricarinatus
TTTTCCATATTTTTAACTTGTATCCCAGGAGATACATAAATGCGGTCCAAGAGTGCCACATGACCGTTCTCACATAAGTATGCTCCACCACCCACCCGTCCCCACTAACTACATCCACTAATCCGACTCCCTCTAATACATCCGTAGGACTCCCAACACACACCCAGCTCCCCACGGTTCCACATCCTTCCTACGTATCACACTATTCCAGTCCCCTCCAAATAATGTATAAACTGGTAACCCCCTCATATGATAAATTAGTGTCCCGAATAAAATCCTCTTTAACACGCCTATTGCTGTCCGCCGGCATATATACACTACAAAACACACTCGTACCCCACCCCATGTCCCATCCACCCTCACTACTCTCCCATCACCCCCTTCTTCCCAATGTAACAATTGAAAAGGATTGGCCTCAGCTGTTAATACCGCAGCACCTCCCTTAAGCTTCCCAGTATATCCAGCATAAACCTTATACTAATCTATCAACAAATCTCTTCCATACTTAAAATTATGCTCTTGTAAAAATATGATCTGTATTCCATGTCTCTTTAAAAAGTCACTAAAGATCCTGCGCTTTACATCGGCCCTTAGGCCATTTACATTTGACGTTAGGCACTTAAAAATGCTATCGGGGGCTTATCAATCGATCGATGTCCATACGGGTCCTTACGTTTTTGCAGAGTATGCTTTTCACAATGCCCTTTCCTTGCCTCACCTTTTCCCTGCCCCTTTTCCCCTGATACTTTTTTGGGGACATCCACTGAGTGTTTCTTACCAGATCTTTGCACAGGTGTCAAAACATCATCACTGTCAGAAGCACCTGCCTCTCTCTTTCGTGATGCCTCAACTATGTGCATGCCCTCATCTGCACTTTCAACTTTATGCACTTCAACCACAACCTCACAAATCCTCTGTGGTTGCCCATCCCCACCACCCACATTGCACTCCTCATGAATTCCACCCTTATCTACAGATGTCCCATCTGACACCATACGTAGTGTTCCGTCCCTATTCTGATCCTCCAAGAATCCCTGTATAACAGAGTCTATTGCAGCTGAAATTTCACTACCAATATATCTTGTCTCACCTCATCCTCTATACGCATGATCTCCATCACCTGAGAGACCTCCGTAATGTTACACATTCCACCGGATTGTCCTCCACAATTTCACTCCATGCCCTGTGGGCCCGAGGATGCTCCCGTGTTGACTGGGTCGTCACCTCTCTCTCCTTCTCCACTCCTTTCCCTTCTCCATGTGTCTCAGGTGACGATCGTCGAGGACACATCGCAGCCATATGATCATACGCTCCACACAGTCTGCATGTTCTTCTCTGCCCGCATATGTGACATATACCAAAGTTCTAAAGTCACTCAATGTCACATATGATGGTATAGTTTTGCGCAAAGACATCTTAAGGGTAAAGGATCCCTCACGCATCACGCAGTCCAGCATACATACCCTCAGACCACCTTCCAACTGTTCCTTGATGTATAACACCAAACTCTTCGAAAGTTGCTTTTATGTCTTCCTCATCCGCCTCAAATGGGACGTTTCATAACTTTACCCCAGTATAATACTTGGATACGTCCCTTATACGTACTTCTAAACTAGGGTTAACAGCATACACACATCCTGGTACTTTTCTACATCTTGTCATATACAGCAGCCGTCACGAATTTCCCAAAAATTCTTGTAGCTCCATTCAAAGCAATTCCATACAAATCGTCGTTGTTGATGCAGTAGGTATCTCTTAAGATGGCAGGTAGCATAACTGACGCACTGGTGTTATAAACCGCGCCTTCCAACAACTCAATACACACAGTGTTTATCCTCCTCCTGGTAGTCTGCGTCATCTTGCGAAAATCTCTCAGTGCTACCAACTGTAGCGAGTGCAGCAGCCAACGTCCGTCCTCCACCAATGGTGTTTGACGAATGCAGGAGCAAAAGTGAAGCACAACCTCTCGGCCCGAAAGCGAAGAGGTCAATGAAGTAATGAATTGGTTATATAAAGTAGTGTATTGGTTGTGGGTATGGTTGTGCATTGGTTATTCATGGTGGTGTATTGGTTCTGGTTGGATGTCCAGTGGTTCTGGAAGGTGGATAGTGTATTGTTTTCTTGTGGGTGTGTATTGGTTCGGCAGGTGTCAGGTGTATAGATTCTGGGAGGTTGTCTACTAACTCTTTGAGTGAGTGATAGTTTCGTGTCTGGGAAATGGGTGGCATATTGGTTCTGGGAGTCTGTATATGCTCTTGGAGACTTTCTATTGGTTCTAGGAGGGGTGGTGCTTTAATTTTTGGGATGGGGATATGGCGTGCGCCGAGTATGTTACAATTTATTCGTCGTTCATCATATATGCAGTGGCATGCCCTCTCAACCAGTGAACTGGCAGTTTACTGATGTATTAATTTTCCATTTCAATCCACCTGCAAGGTGACGTCACTCATGCCTGCCTCGCTGGAGTGGCTGACTTTTGCTTACGCTGGTCCAGTCTACCTCTGTATTTTCGTTATATTGCCATCCTGACTATGTAAATATTATTGTGCATAATGGTGAAGGAATATGCAGGTAAAGAAAAAAATACCCTGTTGTCTTTGCTTGTCTTTCTTTTTGCCAGTTGCTCTCTATATTGTTGACTTTGGTTACAGCCAGGTGCTATAGGCCTTGAACTGCTACTTGTGTTCGGTAATAGTCCGTGTTGAATGAGTTCTGGGAGTTTAATGGTGTCCTGGTTCTTGGCGGTGACTGGTGTATGGGATTTAGAAGTTGCATGGTGTATTGGTTCTAGGAGGTTGTGTAATAGTTCTGGTAGGTGAATTGTGTATTGGTTTTGAGAAAATGTGTACTGTGTGTATTGGTTCTGAGAGGTTTGGTGGTGTAATGGTTCTGGAGTTTCCTGCATTAGTTCTAGGAAGTAGTGTAATTTTCTGGGAGGTGGCTGGTGTGTTGTCTGTGGAAGGTGGGGTAATGTATTGGGCCTGGGAGGTAGTGCACTGGTTTTTGGGAATCAGGTAACGTATTGATTCTCGGAGGTTGAATGTTGATTTTAGGAGGTTGAATATAGATTCTGAGAGGTTGAAAGTTGATTTTGAAAGTTTTAATATAGATTCTGGGAGGTTGAATATTGACTCTGGCGGTTGAATATAGATTTGAAAGTTGATCAGCTTTTTCCAAATTAATAAATGCAACGTAAACTTCCTTATCTTTTATCTAAAAACTATTAACTTAAATGCTTCAATGAAAATTATTTTTTAGTTTACCTCTTCAGAACAACTTCAGTATTTAATACCATATCATTAAGTTTACTTTTCATGACAGCAAAATTGTAAATAAAACAGAATAGTTAAAAAAATCATGTAAAGTGGCAGAGTTTGTGGGACTAACAGAAGGATGACTCGTCTGGTCAGCTCTAACTTTCACCTCTGCTGGGGTTTTTATTACTCTCAGAATATCAATTTATTGATTAAATTGTGATGTGATTTATATTCAATAACTAAAGAATGTTTCTTCTCTGGTGGAAAAATTATACCAGCTTCTAGACTCGCACTTGAGGGGAGGAGGGGGTGAATGATCGTCCTTTAAGTCCACTAGGAAGGAAAGGGGAGGGGTGAGCCTCTCTGATTTTCCCATTCATTCTTTCCCTCTTACCGGAGAGACCAAATATTCATATCACTTTTTTTGATTTAGAGTCATTACGGACTTGATATCCTTTGATCCTATCTCATCAAACTATTTTCTTCACATAAAGAATGTCTAATGTGTCGACATTCTCACATTTCTAGATACTTTATAGTTGATCATATTTTTGCCATTTGTTGCAATCCTGGGTACCTGAGGAGGACACAGTTTGAACAAGAGGAACTGTCTTCAGTCTCAGGTGGAACACACAGTGTAAGACGTGCTGATATGCCAGGTGTTAGGTGTGCGTAAAACAGTATGTACAACCTTACTAATGGTTGCAGTTTAGAGTCCTGAAGGCTCAATTAAGTGAATGGATCCTTCAGTCTACAATCGAGTGGAAGAGAGTTAAGCCTCGTGTCCAGTACACGTTTCACAAACTCACCTGACGCACTTAAGTTTCATCACCGGCTGGTTTTGCAGCTTTGTTCAGCGTCATTGCAAATAATATTGATCAGGAAAATGTAGGATCTAGCTAGCAGTGGTATTTAGTTCAGGTCTCATAAATATGGTGTGTCACGTGGTACACACCAGAGTGACCTGCCACTCCATCCAGTACTACGTGTACGTGACAACTACAACGCCTTGATCAAGGACCAAGCACTGGAAGTCATCAAAGACATCACAGAAGGTAAGTACCCATATATTTAGTAGTGAACAGCCCGTCGTAAGGTATTTCCACATAAATTTTAGTACTTGGTGTGAATTCGACTGAAAAGTGATTAGTAAGTTTCAGTCACAACAGAAAGTCTCTAAAATACGAAATTATGATCCTTAAATAAGCAGATTGGTTCCATGAATCAGCATGCCGTTCTATGAACCGGTATGTTGTTCCATGAACCGGCTACGGGTTTCATCGATAACAAGCCACAAAGAATCACAAGGGGAGCCAATGAAACAGTTAACAATGCACACCACTGATAATCACTGATAGTGTATCCTAACTGTGTGAATTAGGTAGTCTTTCAGTGTTAATTACAGACATTTCATTGTAAAACGGAAGAGCTCTCAGTTTTCCACACCATCCCGCCAGTTGTGTGTGGCGAGGGTCGGCGTCTACCCTCCCCACCTCCAAATGTAACCATCTCATAGTCACTGGAAGGGAGGGTCTACCTGCACCATACTTTTGTGGTTTGTGTGGTGAAAGCCTAGCCAAGTTGTGGAGTCATGTGATGGAGGCACCATGCAGGGGTGCCAGACATATGCTCCCAAGAGCCCTTAAGATAGGGCACGAGTGTTGCCACAACAGGTGTCCCATTACCAAGCTTACCTATCTTGTCATTGCCCATTTTCCAAGGTCATATTTACGAAGCATTTATTAGTGGTTTTCAATCCATAGTAAATTCACGAACTGAAATAGATGAGATTGCTAAGTTCAATTATCTTAAATGTCTTGTGAAGGGAGAACTCTACGAGCTGATTAAGTCATTTCCGGTGGTTTAAAGGCAATTATCATCTAGCCTTACGTGTCTTAGAAGACAATTACTTTGATGCTGACAAGACCAGAGTTAGACATGCAGTCTTAATCATGTTTGAAGCCACCCAAACATTGTTTTTCAGACTTACAGGCATTTATGATCACATTGGACAATAGTCTCAGATCTCTAGGTGCTAAATATGACCTAAGGCAATGTGATTGGTTTATCAGTGGTATTGTACAAGATAAGTTGTCACCACAAACTATTGAACGATTAAATATTATGTTCAATAAACGCTATTTCACTGTGAAGAAATTAACAATGGTTTACAAACAATAGTTTCATGCATGCAAGCAACGAGACAAGATGAAAAATCCACAAATTCTGTGGGCAATACACTTTCAACTCAGTATAAAAAGAGTATACTTACTCCCACTAAAGCACATAATGGAAATCCCGTGTAGGCATTTATCAAGCTGTGAATATACACAAATAACCCGCGGGGTATTTGTGTATCGTTCCAGTCACGGTATTGTGCCTTTTTTTGTTATTTATTCAAGCTGTGAATACAACAGACAGTAAACAGACTGTCACACATAAACGTACTCCAAAATGTGTACTTTGTGATGGAACACATTGGGCACAGTAGTCAATACACATTAATGGAGGCACGTAAACAACGTGTTCATCAGCTGAAAAGCTGCACCAAGTGTTTAAGGTGAACACAAAGGAGGAAAATGCTCACTGAAGAAGTGTTTTAAATGCAAGGGTATGTATCATACAGCATTATGCCCAAACACTTATGCTGAACAAAGAAGACGTCCACAGAATCAGGAAGTCAACAAGCAACAGCATTAAATGTGAGAGATAAGTTTAAAGCAACTGCTTTCCCGATAGCTCGAGTTATCTAATAAATTACACAAAATCAATGTGCTAACACTATTTGATCAAGGCTCACAAAGGTCCTTCATAAGAAGAACAGTTATACTTAAATAACAAAAAAGGCACAATACCGTGACTGGAACGATACACAAATAACCTGCACAAAAAAAGAGAGAAGCTTACGACGACGTTTCGGTCCGACTTGGACCATTTACAAAGTCACACTAACCAGAAGTGGAGCAGGACTGCTTATAAGGCAGGAAGAGGGTGCAGGTGCTCCCCTTCCTTAGTATTTGACTGGCTCGTCCTCCTTATTCCCCACTTCTACCACTACCACTAACTATTTTAACCTCTTCTACTGCTACTATTACTACTACTACTACATTTACTGATGAAATTAAACACATGTGGGGCGGCTGGGTGTCTTTGTTGTGGACGTTTTCGCCATCCATGGCTGGTTTGGATGGTGAAACGTCTACGATGGGGGTGCCCGGTGGGAGTTGCAGCCCAGCCCCCCGTGGAAAAGAAGACGTCGTCGTTCCTGCGTTCCTGCTCTTCAGCTGAGCAACTCTGAACACTGTTGCTCGAGAATTTACTTGGGTTATCCTGAGTATTTCTTCCCAGACTGAGAGGAGACTTGTTTTGCAGTCACTTCGAGCCCATCCCATCAAGAGGGTAAGGCGTTGACTTGCTTGCTTGTTCACCCCTCTCATCCCCATCCCCCCATCCTTCCCCATCCTCCCCTCACCCATACATCAACACTGGCCCACACACTTAACACACTACATACATTGCTATCCTTCTGACTGTCCTATCTTCTTCTTTTTCGGCAACTTCGCTTTGGCGAGTTTTAACACAAGGCCATTTTGACCATCTGGAAGCCCGATTGTGGTTTTTTAAAATCCAGCCGATTTTTGCCTTGGCCCTTTCCCCTCACTACTCGAGGGTAGGCTATCTTAGGGGCTGACCTTCTAATCAGCTGAAAATAGGATGTTAGGCAAAACATTAAGGAAAGATACCTTTTTGTTAAGCAACTCCTCTGCCAGATGCACCTTCCCAGGCATCATGGCGAGGATTCGTTAAGATTACGTATTTAATGGAAATCAAATGTCCATGAAAACATTCTCAATTGTATTTGCTCGAACTCAACTGTTGCTCCAGGGGATGTTTTTCAAACCCACGCTGGAGCAGTACTTCTCCTCCCCTTCAGAAGAAGAGTTACTTCAACTACTAAAGCATGATTCTTGGATAAACTGAAGACTTTTGGTGTTACCCGTTGCAACCTACAGCTATCAAGCTCAGAGGACTGTGTTTGTGGCCAGAATCAACAGTTTTATGAAACACAGCACTGTTAATGAAATTGTTGATAACATTAATACCGAAATTCTGACCTTAGGGCTGTAGAAAAGCAATAAATTCTCGAAAAACCAACAACAAAAGGTAACTTTAAAATTAATACTCGGGGACACCTGAGGAGGCCAAACTTGTGTGTCAAAATGGCTTCAAATGTTTCAGTACCAGATGTACATCTGACCAAATTTCTATGGAACGCTTTGTCAGGGGACACAATGTTTCAAGTGTTATGCCTTTGTCATAACAACAACAAATGCAGTACACAAGGCAAATTTGTAGCATTTGCTCTGCCAACATTCCTATCGTGATTGTACCAAAAAAAATACACCTAAATGTGTCCTCTGTAAGGGAAAACTTCATGCTGTTTCTGCTATTTGTCCGAAAGAAAAAAGAAATGCAGAAAATTCTTGACGCCAAGAAACTACCCCACTTCTAAGAAGACCACTCCCCAGGCACCGCCAACCCAAAATGTCCCAAGCTTCCCTTTCCCCAGCTCTGCCTGGATAAAAATGGGACTCCTCAGTCTCTACCAATGGTTCCAATGTTGGAATTCTGCCCCTCTTGAGCGCCCCAATCTAACCCTCACTTACAACAGACACAACAACAAGGTTCAGTTGCATCTCATATGTCTCGGGTATCCACAGACGGGGATATAACGAGAGCACAAACTAATGTACTTGTTGGCCAAAGACATAGCGGGTGGTGACATGCAACTCTGCTTCTCAGGTTTTAAATGATCTGTTAAGGGATAATGGGATCACTCCCATCACTATCCCTGAAAATGTGAAGGCTATTAAATGACCCACCCCTTCTCATAACAAAAGTATGTACCATACTCTACATCTAAAAAAGCCTAAGTCATCCCTGGCCCAGGGATCGCCCTCCTCGCAAACCCAGGTTGTCAACTCTCAACCCAATAAGTCAACACCTGAACATAACAATGCCCCAGAAAGTGGTGCCTACTCTCCCGCTATTGTAGCTGATCCTGTTGAACAGGAACTTTCCCAAGGTAACTCACCTTGCCAATCTAATATTCCCTTGGAGCCTACGCAGTCTCCCATTAACTCTCACGAGCCTCTGCTTCCTGAAACTGAGAATAGCATACCTCAGTTTTATGATGATGACTCTAACGACTCTAATGATTCTAATGAGTCTGTAATATTACTGCCTCTAGTGAAGATGATGGAAATTTTTAATACACAAGCATCCACGCAAAGTTCCCTCTTCCCCTTGACGAGTCCAGCAGGGATAGTGTAGATACAACACATAACATTACTTGCAGGCGTTCAAAACGCAGTGAAACAACGAAGATAAAGCAATAATGGGGATTACAATTTTCCAACTTAATGTTCAACATTTCTTTAATAACCGTTACCTTCTTTAGGTTGAACTACATAACTACAATCCCGATTGTTATACTTTTGAACGAGACAGCTGCAAGAGTTGATCAACATATTAAATTACTGGATTACTGTACTGTGGAGAAATCGAGAGGGCAGTTTAGTGGTGTAGCCATCCTGGTTAAATTAGGATATACATTAAAAATATTCATGTTGATGAAGATAACATTCTTGCAATAGAACTAACAACGTCGCATGGACAAATAGTGATAGGAACTGGATATTTTCCCCCGAACAGCCATTTTTATAGAGTCAAATTACCTCTGCATAGGACATTAAGCAGAAATATTCCAACATTCTAGCTGAGATTTTAATCTCATCACCCTGCCCTCTTCAACTGTGGAGCTGGTATTCCACTGGGTACTTAAAAGGAAAACAACCCCTTTATATCATGACAGCTAGAAACCTGTCATTTCAAGGCCCATTCTTCAAATCGTACATTGGACCCCCATCCAGGAACACCTGATATAGTACTGACAAACAGAGACCTGTGTACATCTTTCACTGTCGTATCTCTCCCTGGTGGAAATGTAGGATCTGAAACCCTATCCCCGTATAATACAACTACAAACTTCTCCATTTAGAATACCGTACCACCTAAACCCAATCTTAACACCCTAGGATTTGACCCCTTCAGGGCATATCTGGGTGAGGATGAAATTGTGTCATTGGAAAATCTACCTTCCAGTGCAATTGATGATGCAATCAGGTCCCTGCATAATCGAATAATTGAAGCTACTAATGCAAGTTGCCAATTAGCTTCCTCAAAGATATACCAACAATATAAACCTACTAAGAAATTAGAGACACTTTAAGAAAATTTTCAAGCAGAATGTCGAAAAGGGATCTTCAAACGCGACAACCACCAACAGCTACACTGCACCGATTAAGGCACGAATTAATTAACATGAATTTGTCAACACAAACCGAGACATATGGAAATTTCTAGTTCTTCAAGCTAATCAATATAAACGTGAACCAGCAAAATTTTGGAGTAAAACCGACAACTTTTAGGGGGAAAACACAAGGCTCCTAACTACCTAGTTATACCTTCACTGATGAGGATGATGAAGATGTTGAAATTAAAACTTGACGATCCACAGGACCAGGCTAATTTGATGGTGATGTATGGGAGAAAATTCTCTCTCACAATAACAGTCGGTCAATTAATAATAATCATTATCAGTTAGTAAATGAATGGGGAAAATGAGAACTTGGATGATCTAAACCACTAACCTACCATCGATACTTCAACTCTTGAAGATACCCACCCGCTTACTAGACCTATTACATTACTAAAAGATAAGTCAGGTTATTGGGAAGAATGAGAAATAGAGCCCCTGGCCTCTCTGGAATAACAATGAAACAAATAAAGTACCTACCTAGAAAATTGCAAACAGTCCTTGGTAAATATCTTTAATGCCATCTTGGCCTCAGGACATTTTCCCCGTTGTTTTTAAGACTGCTAGGATGATCTTTCTTGCTAAAACCAATAAGGACAATCCACCAACCTGGGAACTATAGACCTATATCTTTTACTTGAAGTCACTGGAAAAGTTCTTGAGAGAGTCATTTCCCAACAGATTGAAATTACTATAAAGGAGTTTTAAACACTTGTTTACTGAAAAACAATTCGGCTTTAGAACACATAGAGGTACCAATCATGCAATAAAAGTTATTTTTGACACTGTAGCCCAAATCTAAAACTGCAGGGCAATCTTGCCTTAATTGGCCACCAAGATGTTCATAAAAACTTTTGATAGCTTATGGCATGATGGCCTTTTATACAAACTCATTGACCTACCAGACCATAACCCGGACTCTTCTCAAGTAATTTATAATTTTTTAACTCAAAGAAAAATCATTCCCACCTTTCATGGCAAGTCGACAGAACCTTTTATACCGACCGCTGGTGTCCCACAAGGTTCTTGTCTTAGTCCACTTCTGTTTAACATTTATGTGAATGACCTTCCTCAACCCAAATTAATGACACAATTGTGACACAGCATGTTCGCATCGCTGTTGGGCCGTGCGGACGCACTGCGCAGTAGCTCCCACTAATCCTGGTTTCTGCGCAGTTTTCACTGTTCAGACATGGCGGAGTACACCGGCAGGAGGATTAACACAGTCTGCATTGAGCTGTTGAGGGGTTCTCTGAGCCCTGCTACGATGAACGTCGTTCTTCCTGCAATTATTAGGGATTTATATGGGTCCCAAAAGAGGAAAATGTATGGTGTGGCCCTTAATGGGTGAAAACGAGTATTTGTGAATTCCTGAGGACTACTACTACAGCAGTGTGGTGGAGGAGTACCAGGAACGCCGAATGTGCCTTAACTCGACGATGATGTGTGCTTGCATGACGTGTCTACTTACTATACGTGGGTACGAGTGAGGAAGTACCCTTGAGGCAACTAAGTTTGGTATAATGGAAGTTTTTAGCAAGTATGGTCATCATGAAGCCGAGGGGGGGTATAGGATGGGCCCTATGAGGCCTCCCGGGAAAAGGGGCATACAACATCAAAAGACCCCCAAGACGCCTTACCTTCGTATGTCATGTTGACAGGGGCCCCAAAAAACAGGTATATTTTCGTAGTGGGGGAAAGGAAAAAGGTCGTCTTTGCGGCTTTATGATCATTAGCGGCGCAATGTGCACGTAGAGTTCCCCGGGGGGTTCCCCCG
>NW_026472525.1:0-10888 GCF_026875155.1 Cherax quadricarinatus
TGTAAAGGCATAATCAATAAAAAAATGCGAAGGATGCTTAATTCCGAAAAATCTAGCGGGAAAGGGGGTTGGGGGTGGGCCTAAGCCGTCAGAAACTTAGAGCCATCTGTGTACACAGCAATGGCTGAAAAAAGAGTAAAGTGGTCAAGAAAAGGGGCGGGAAGCGACCGTAGAAGTTGGGCTTCGAGCAAGGGGGGGAGAAAAAACAACTCGAAGGCGGGAACTTCCCGGGGGGTGGGGAAAAGTGAGATGCACTGTACATAAAAGGTGGTATTGGAAGAAAGACAAGAGCAAAAAAGGGCGAAAGAAAAGGGGACGGAGAAAACGGGGGCGGTGAACAAAAAAGAATGTCTACTAATATCGGGACCATTTAAAAATGGAAGGATTGCGGAATCATAGGCGTACATAGTAGCGCAGGCAATGGGCATCACGGCAGGGATAAGGTGGAACGTTGCTTCTGCATAGAGGCTCTCAAAGGGGGAAGAGCGAAAGCCCCAAAGGCTAACGTAACCCTTGGTGATGAATGGGGGTTAAGGCTAGAGAGAGTACGGAGAGCCGCTGAATAGATCTGGTCCCCATAACAAGTTTATAAAAAAGGGGTGGAATGTAGGCGAAGGGGGGTTTTCGACATCAGCCCCCTGAAAGGAGCAAGGGTTTTAAGAAGGTTCAGCCGGGCTGGACAAGTTCCCTTCAGAAGGTAATTGGGGTTTCCGGGAAACCCACGATCACAGAGGGGCCCCAAAACTTATGTATACGTTCGGGTCGGGGCCATAGAGTACAAAGGAATCGGAGATGACGACTCTAGTAAAAGTAATTTGGGGGGGTTTTTAGAGCTGAAAATTTTAAAAACCCACGTGTGTGGCCCAATTGGAAACACGGTCGCTGCATTTGGAGAGAACTGAAATGAGGTGACAGTCGCCCCTGCACGGGCAATAGCGAAGTCATCAACAAGAGTGAGCCCAATATTTAGGGAAAGCTAGAGGCCAAAATCATTAATAGAAAGGAAAAAAATGTTGTGCTCAGAACACACCCCTGGGGGACACCTTCAGTTTGGGATAAATCCGGGAGAGCACATTTTTAAACCCGAACAGGGAAATCCTGTCTTAAAAAATTTTTAAAAGGAAGGATGGTAGATTCCCTCGAAGGCCTAAGGAGTGGTTTTGGGCTAAAATATATCCCCCAATTTGTGTCAATGCTTCTCAAGGTAAAAAAATATGGCAAAAACTGAGTTTTTATTCGCGAAGGCTTTACAAACATACTACCAAAGCTAGTAAGGGTTCTTGGTAGAACGTCCCTTACGAAAGCCATATTGCTGGAGAGACGTTGTGGTCTCTAATACCACACTAAACGCTATTTACAGGCATTCCATTATTTTTGAAAACTGCACTGGAAAGAGCAATGGGACTAGGGGGAGGTTTCATGTCCCGTAGTGCCTGGTTTGCGGAAAGGGAGAACAATGGCGGTTTTCCCACAGCGGGGAAGAACTCCTTGTGCCCAAAATTAAGATTGAAAAGGCGTAATAGGACTGCAAGGGCTGACGATGTAAATGTTGTAGCATACGAACATAAATGTGTGGGGCCACTCCCGAGATCGACAAGCTAAATGTTCCTCCATTTTCTTGAAGTGAAAAAGGCAATTATACTGTTCTTCTTAGAGAAAAAATCCAAGGGGTGCTAACTCTCGGGCAACTTTGAGGAAAAAATGAGGGGCATAGATGGAGCCCCGAGAAATAGGGGGCCAAATGATTCCCAATTTCGTTGGCAAAAGTGGGTTTGTTAAAACACCGGCAACCCGCAAACGACCCGGCAGGAGAATTTTTTCCCAAACTCATTTTTCGTATTTTTTTCCCAACGCATTTAAAAGGGGAAGCAAGGTGATGGGGGAGACATAATCTGCCAGCGTGCGTTTAGCTTACGGTGACACACAGCGATCGCAGTTTCTGTTTAAATAAAGGAGTCTCTTGGGGTTTATTGTACCGGAACCTGCCCCATGCAGCGCTTTCAAACGTACTGCATGGCACAAGCAGGAGACCCCCAAAGGGCAGCATTTCGAGAATGCCGCCCGAAGTTTGGGGTATGAATGAGAGGCGCGGTGAAAAGGGAGGAGGGAAAGAGGTGTAAAAGTATCGATGGAGGCGAAAAAAAAACCTTTTTAAAAAAACATTGGGTGTATAAAGGTTCCCAATTTGCCTGATTAAATTGCCAGCGTGGGGTGCAAAGAGGTGGCGAATATAAGGGGGAAGTAAGAATGGGGGGAAATGATCATGTCATGTAATCTGGGAAAAAGCCAAAGTGAAGTCTAATGCGGCGGGGAAGAGCAGACAGAGATGATGCAAGAGAAGTATGAGCCCCGAGGATCAAAATGGGTGGGAGTACCTGTTTTAAAAAACATGGAGGGGGGGGGTGGAAAGAAAAGCCTCTAACAAATTTCCCCACGGGAATCACAGTGAGACCCCCCCCCCCAAGGGAAAATGGTGGGCATTAAAAATCAAAAGTAACAGAATCGGTGGGGGTAATACGAAAAAAGGAAGGAAATATCGGAAAGATAATGCCCGAGAAGGAAGAGATATAAAGAACAAGGTATCCCACCTAAAGGGGATACGGGCTCTGTGTAATGCAGCGAAGTATGAAAAATGCTGATGGTAGGGAATATCAGGCGTAGAAGAATGGCACTTTCAAAAAGGGTCCCATCAAAAAAGGGGATTGAAGAATACAATAAATTATACCCTGAGATGGGGGGTAACAGCAGGGGTGTAATTTTGGTTCCTGTAAGCAAACACCAACGGGGGCAAACTGGGAGGAACATCTGAAGCTCACCCCGATTACCCTGGGGGCCGCGTATTTTCCCAAATGTAAATGGGCCATGATAGGCAATGATAAAATACTTGAAATCCGCAGGAAAGGGGTTCCCAAGGGACTAGAGGGGTTAGAAAAGTCCAATGGGGAGGCAGTGGAAAACGTTCAAGCAGCGAAGGAACGGCGCTGTAAAGAAAGGATTACGAGGGACAAAAGGAGAGAAAGAGGGGAAAGGGTGGATCAGTGTCCATTGATGGTTTGGTCTCTGCAATATATTCAAGATTGTTTTCATGTTTCTGAATTCAGAGACCCCGTAAGGGGAAAAATATTGAAATGGTAGGGGGAGGTAGTAAAATTGGGAACTGTTTTGGGATGTACCAAGGTAGGGGGGGGGGCAAAAGGGGTGGAGGGAACGGGGAAAAAAGCTGGCAGGGGACGAAGACAAAAACCCTGGGGGGTCGAAGGGGAAAAAATTGGGAGGGAACAGGGGGGGGAAAGGTACAGTAAAAGGAGGAGGGTGAACCTCTACACTTGTAACTGAGCCAGTGAGAGGGGGGAGAACCGGGACAGGGACAGGGAGGGTAAAATGGGAGGGGGAAGAGGGGTGGGGAGGTGTTAACAGACCTTTTTTAGACTTTTGAGAAGTAGGGGGACGATGGGAGGAGGTGTCGTACGAGGTTCGTCGATACTGAGGTTTGTGAGAGAGAACCGAAAAAGCGAGATCAGATGAGGCTTGAAGTAGGGACGTCTGAGCCGAGGACAGAAAAAGGATTAGATCAGGATGACTAGGGAGAGGAACCCAGGGGTGGGTGTAAAAGATGGGATACAGAAGGGGGGGGACGTTTTGAAACAGGGAATAAAAACTTGGGGGGAGTCTCCCTTGGGGCAGAGATGAAAAACTGCCATGGCAAAAGGGGAGACCTTCTGTCTCTTGAGGTAAAGGATTTTGCTCGTTTAAATAACTTGACAATGGCGAGATACGGGGTGAGCCTCATGACAGTTAAAGGGAAGAGGGGGATCGATTGCAAGACGTATTAGAAGGTTTATCGGGACCACAGACTGGGCATTCGGCGATAGATCTGCAATATTTTGCTGGGTGGGCCAAAACACCAGCAATTTCCACACTGTTTTTGGGTAGGGGTCACCCTTTTGAAATTTTAACCCATGTCCTGCAAATAAATGGGAGGGAGTTCTCGGGCTGTCAAAAAGTTAAACGAGCCCCATTGCTAGGGGATCGCTCCGCCCGTGGGGAGGAAGAAGTAAGTTCTCCTTGAGGGTTTGGGGGATCTTGGGGTTCCCGCTGTTCAAGAATTCAGTGCCACATGCGGAAATTTTGTTTAACTATGGATGGGGCAGAATGACGGGAAACCCCTACAAGAATTGAGGGGAAAGAGTTTTTCAAGAGTGACAGAACAGTATCGATAGGGGAAAAGAGAGAGCTCATGAGCCTGGGGAGCATTCTTTTCGGTAAAGATGCGCGACCGCTTTAAAAGCATGAAAAAAAATATCTTTCCAACAGGCGTAGGAGTGCCTTTCCCAAAACTGTGGGCGAAAGTAGGCTAGAGGAAATCGGTGTAAAGTGAAAATTTAGTCTATTGTTCAGTTGAAACTGAGGTGGGAAGGGAGTGAAGGACGGTGTCGTCGTTTCTGAGAAGAACAGAAGGGGAAAGTATCTCAGCAGGGAATTTTCGTTGGCTTTAGGGTGGGGACCAGGTTGGTCCGACGTGGGAAAGGGGCGGCATTTGAAAACTGCCGCACCGTAGAGGGAAGGCCGGAAAACATATCAAGGAGAGCGAAGGTCCGATAAATCGAAGGGGTCAGTCGAGGCCTCAGTACCTGAAGCGGGGAGGAAACACACCGGCAAAGGTACAGAGGGATGAGGGTTCTGAAGAGGTCCAAAGACGAGGCGGGGGCGAATGGGGGTCGGGACAAAAAGGGGCCCCGGGGGTAGTGGTTCATGGACTAGGGGCCATGGGTTTGTTACTTCTTCTTTTTATTTTTTTAAAAAAAAAAAGAAAGAAGAAAAGAAAATAAAAATAAAAAAAAAAATAAAAAAAGGGGGGGCCGGGAGGGATAGTTCCTAGGAGGAAAGAAAGGGGCCGAAATTCCCTCCGCGCCCCAAAAGGACCCCAGCACCGCAAGTAGCGCAGATGCAGCAGGAACCCTGCATACCCTACCCAATGCTAGTAACTAACAATCCGGGATAGCAACCTCACATCTGCCCAGCTACTCGGTGGACAAAAAAGAGGGCGGGCCGGGTATCCGCCACAAGATACCTCCTTCGGCCACCACCCCTGAAACCGAAGGTGGCTTTAGAATACACCCGTCGCCCAAAAACACCCAAAGCTACTCCGGGATACCGGAGAGGGCGGGACATCCCCAGGCGATCCAATTCCACGGAAACTCGCCACCGCCAAGAACCTCAACAAATGGGGTAGCCCCGGTACCCTTTTCCTACCCAGGAACTAGCGCGCCTTGGGGGAAATCCCAAGGCCCAAAAGAGGAAGGGGAAAAGGGGGGGGTGGGGAGGAGGAGGAGGAAAGGAAAAAGGGGGGGATGGGGAGGTGGGAAGGGGGGGGGAATTTGGGGGGTATTAGTTCGGGCTGAGGAAAAAGACCCAAGGTCTAATTCCTCAGACCAAGAGCCCTTTTACCACGGGCCCAAAGGGGCCCCCTTTAAAAGGGTATATTTTTATGTAAACCCTTAAGGGAGCTATCATTTGTTGCCCCCTACTACCCTCTCTGTTTTTTGGTCAATTTTATTTTCTTTATTCAAAATGAGTTTATATATTGTCTTTTAAAAATATCGCGAGGGTTTCCCGGTTATATCTAACCATTTTTAACCCTGATTGTTTCCCCCCAAACACCCCTACCTCTAAATCTATCAGTTAAAGTCCTAGACAAGTCATCAATACCCCCTCAAACAATTGGGGTAATGCAACCATCCCCGCCCCCGAGAGATGAACCCCTCCCTTGCATACATATAATGCTTGCCATAGAATCTATCCCATTTTTCAAAAAGGGATTTCAATTCCTTCAGTACCCGTCTAGCCCGAATTTTACCAATTCACTAGACATCCCTTTATTTGCCACTCCCCCTTTGACCCGACTACACCCATGGCGTCCTTACTATCCCGCAGCTCCTCTCCCTCCATTTTTCCCGATGCATTTCCACCCCATAAGACACATAATGGGGCTTGTTCCCCTTGCCTGAATATATTTTCCCAAAGTGCTGCTATGTCACCCACAACTCCTGGGAGAAGACCCCTGTCTGACTTTTTTATCTCGTTACAAAAATCACGGGCCCGTCTTACCTAGAATCTCCCCCAATCAAAATTATTTTCACTGATAAACGGGAGTCAGTGTACCTTTTAACCAAAAACCCCACTGCAGACACTTCCTGGAAAACAAGAATCGATCTCCTACTTCACATCTTCTCTTTAACCTTCTTTATCATCCTTCTTTCCTGAATTGTGAACCACTTGCCCTTAAAGTGGGTCCACTCTCCAAAACCGCTGGGAAATTTTTCCTCCTCACCACTAACCATCCCCACTCACTCCCAAAACCATCTAGACGAAGCTTCACCTTCCTATTTTCCTCCTGAAGAAGTAAATTCCCCCTTCAAAAACTTTAACCCAAATTTAAAGCACTACAAGAAGCTAGGGGCAGGGAACACCCCCCGTAATCCAAACAGCTTAGGACAGGGATGACCACACATGACCATGACTAATGTACGACCATGACCTCAGCGTACTGACCACTGACCCCAGCGTAAGCAAGTTACCTTGCTTAGCTGAGGTCGTGGTCATTGGAGTTAAAAAGTTTCCCCTTTCTTACACTCCCAAAAACCCTGTAAAATCCTAAAAAAACCCTTTGTTTTCCCCTTTTGCTCTTTCTAACACCTCACGCATGCTTGTGAAGCCCCAAACCCCTTTACACAAAACCTCCTTTACCCCCTCCTCCAGCCTTTCCTGGCCCCTCTATCCCGCCTTCCCTCCATTACAGTCTGTAACTCTCTGATCATTTTGTTTCGTTTCCCCCCTCTATATATCAAAACCCTCTCAACAACCCCCTCAGCCCCTGGATAAAAATTTTTAATCCCACACCTCCTCCTAATCCCAAACTACGGATTCTCTGATTTTCCCACCACACATTCCCTCAGCATGACATCTCCCTGCCTCCAGCCTTCCCTTGTTGCAACATCACAACCCACCCCACACCCCTACAAGAAGTTGGGATAACTATATCTCAAAATACCCCCCTTTTCTTTCATGGATAAAATTTTTTGTCCCACAATTCCTCAGTGCACCACTTACCTTTTTTCCCTTGTCAAATTTTATGATTCCCTTATCCTATAACCCATCGCTGACACGTCCAGTCCCAAATATCTGAACACATTTACCTCCTCCATAGTCTCTCCCTCCAATCTGATATCCATCTTATTTTAAACCTAATTTTTTATCCTAATCATCTTATTCTTTCCTATATTCACTTCTAACTTCCTTCTTTTACATGCCCTACCAAACTCATCAACCAACCTCTGCAACGTCTCTTCAGAATCTCCCAAAAGCACAGTGCACAGCAAAGAGCAAACTGTGACAACCCCACTTTGTAATTCTTTATCTTTTAACGCCCACCCTCTGCCAACACTCGAGCATTCACTTCTTTTACTGCTCCATCTATAAATATACGAACCACCATGGTGAAAACCACATCCCTGTCTATATACTCTAACCTGAGCCTCACTACCCTCATAAAAACTTTTCACTGCCTTTAGTAACCTACCTCCTTTCATACATTGCAACATCTGCCACATTGTCCCCCTATCCACCTTATCAATGCCTTTTCCAAATCCATAAATATCACAAAAACTTCTTTACCCTTATCCAAATATTTTTACTTGTGTTTTTCACTGCAAACATTTGGTCTACCACCCCCTACCTTTCCAAAAGCCTCCTTGTTCATTCATCCACTCTCCGTCTTACTCATAATTCTAAAAAATAACTCTACCATACACTTTAGCGGTATACTCAAAAAGTTATTTTCCCATAATTTTTATACTCTTTTGTCCCCTTGCCTTTATTTGGGAAACTGCACATGCCTCTTGCCACCCCCCTAGGTACCTTACCCTCTTCCACAAAATTTATTAAATAAAAACGTTAACCATCCAAACATATCCCCACCTGCTTTTAACATTTCTATCTTTTTCCCATAAATCCCAGCTGCTTTACCCCCCTTTTCATGCTACTACGCCCCCCATTTCTCCCGCACTTAAAAATTGTTCTTCCTACCCAAATATGTTTTTCCTCTTTCCCCCTATACGGGAAAATCATAGCTTCCCTATCTTCAACAACTTTTAACAATTCCTAAAAATATTCCCCCCATCTTCCCAAAAACCTCAACTCTCCATTGTAACTCTCCTTCCTTTTTTTTAATAACAAATTCCATTCTTTCCCCCCGGCTTCTCAACTTTTTTCCACCCCAAAGTTTTTATTATATTGAAAAAAATTTGTTATAACATTTCCCCCACTCTCATTTGTTTCCTTTTTACTTTACTCACCAATTTTTAAAAAATATATATTTTTAAAAATATAAAATTATTTTAATATTATATTTTAATATATAATATAATATTTTTAAATATAGCAAATGATTTCAAAAATACAAGCAAGGGGACTGCTAAAAAATGAAGGCCATAAACATAGGGAAAGGTTGGCAGTTGGATTTCAGGTTTCTAACACTAAAAGAAAATATTAAACGAGAAAAATCCGAAACAGGGGGTAAAAGCTCAGATCCCACAAAAAAGGAGGAAGATAAAGCAAGTTTTGCAGTGGGCATTTAAAAAACTGACGTTCAAAGTATTAATTTCCTGCATTGGTATGGAAAAATTGAAGAACTAAAAAGGGGATACTGTTTACAAAACTCAAGAGGATGTGAAAAGAACGCGGGGGGGGAACACGTCAAACCGGGGGAAAATTATTCCAGGGACATACTTTCCGTAATCATAATAAAACAAAGGTCAAAACTGCAGGATGACGGGGTGGATCATAGCCCCTTCAAAACAAGGGAAAAATGCCAGTTGTGACACTTACCAATCGCTATGCCCCCTTCTTTTTGGAATATTGCTCAGTGTTGCACCCCCGTTCAGGGCAGGAAATAATGCGGGAAAGATAGTTTTTTTCCGACCCACATAGCCAAAAAAGTATTTAAATTACTGAGAATGCTTCCAGTCTTAAATATGTACCACTGGAAAAAGGGGGAACATACATAATAATATATACCGGGAAAGTCACTGTGCCCCTTTGTCCCAAATTTGCACACTACCATAATATCTAATGGAAACAGGAAGGAAGTCCCAAAAATAAATTAAATAAAACAGGGGGCATGTCGCAATAAGGGAACTCGTATCAACGTCCCGGGCCCCCAATTTTTCAACTCTTACCAGAAAATTCAGAAACACTCCTGGACAAGTTGAATTTTTTAAGAGGGAAAATGAAGAAGTACTTTACCAGTGTGGGTCAACCAGGGTGGATGAAATGTAGTCAGTGGCCCCCACCAAAAAGCCCGGTTGACCAAATGAAAAATCATCAAAGGTATTCGAAGGAAAGGTGTCCTTCACAATGTTTCCTGTATTCATTTTTTTTATATTTCAAAAACTTTATCCATTCCTTTTACCATCGTATCCCTTTTTCATTTCATTTTTTTGATCGTTTTTTTTTCTTCCCCAAAAATTCCCTTTCCCCCCTTATATTTTTTCCACATTTTCCATAATTTCTATTCTTCCCTTTTTCACTTCATTCGGTTCCCTTTTCCCGTAACCCCCTTCCCCCGGTTTTCCTCTTTCCTTTCCCCTTTCCAATCAATCCAACCCCCCCTCTTCCTTCACCTCAGCAGCCCCCAGAGAGGGAGTGGGGAGGGGGTTTGTTTTCGGGTGCCAGGGGGGAGTATGTGTATGTTTTAAATTTCTGTTTAAGCTGTCCTTTTTCCCCTGATGAATGTGCCAAAGACAGGTCTCACACGGGCACGTGACACCACACTCCCTCCTTCCCCCCCCCCACCATCCCCCCCGTACCCCACAGGCACAGTTGGAACCCCCTTTCCCTTCGTCCCCCCCCCCCCATCATTTCTCTCCCATCCTTTGAAACTCCGTAGCATTTAACGCGGAACAAAATGCTCGACGTATCCTCTCCCACTTGCTCCCTTCTCAGGTGATGACAGTTTCATCCCAAAGTATGAACCCACCTGTACGAGGGAATTTGACAGGAAAAAAAGCTACCTTGTGTTCCCCTTATGTAACCATCATGAGTAAGGGACAGCTCTCTGAGGGTGTGCCAATCTGGGGAATGCAAAGTTTTTTTTTCCCCCCTCCATTGTGTTCCCCCCTCCCCTCCCACCCCCACCACACGCGGTACAGGCCCCGGGGCAAAAATTTCAGGGTAACTGGGTCTATGAACACATACTAGGAATTTTTGGGTGCAAAAATTCACACAAAATACGTGGAAATATGTACACGGCCTTCCTCCCAAACGCGCTACATGCGAAAGGGAATAGGGCGAACAAGAGTAAAAAAAAAAAAACTGTGGACTTGTTTTACTAGGGGCTCTTTTTCAAATGACGAAAAGTCCCCAAAAATTTTTTTGCAAATTTTTTCTTTCTTAACCATGCAAGGAAAATTTAAGTCAACACTTTTACGAGGCAATACCATGTTAAATTCGACATTAATGTTTACAAGTTATTTTCCCAAAGTTTACAGGGAACAACAGTCAATCACCTGCAACGCTTCTTGCCCCAACGCTACACCACTTCCCTCCACCACCTGAGTTACCCCTACCTCACCCTCACTACACATCACCCCATACACCCTCAACTACTTGATCCCACCCCTTTCATCCCCCCCTCCCGACTCCCCACGACCAACACACGATGCCCCTCCCACCACCTAAAACCCCCATCATTACACCAACCACCTAAAACCACTAACTTCCCCACCACCCACACATACCATCTACCCCTCATTACTTTCCTTACATTCTCCCTCTTCTTTCTTTGTTCTCTTTTTCTGTTGAAGGACCAAGATCAGACTTGATTTTCCTC
>NW_026472526.1:0-11677 GCF_026875155.1 Cherax quadricarinatus
GGGGTTTATTCTCTCTGGGGAGGGGTGATAGTACTTGCCAACTCGGTCGAAAGAGCAACTTCTGACATCTCTAAAATTTAAATAATAGAAGTTAGAGGTTTGGGTGTATGTGTGCAACAGTCAGGTTGAAAACACTAGGGTTGAAAACAGTAAATGTTAAAACACATTCATCATAAAGTTACAAATAAAGACCATGGATCAGGTCAGAAACAAAAGGGAAAACAGAAGAGGGCAGCAAGAGACTACCCCCCTTAAGGAGAGTAAGTAATGAGCTAAGATTAATTTGCAAATGCAGGAATCAAGATATTATTGCTAAAACAGAGCCCTGGCTCACTCTGAAAGATAGAGAAATTGCTTCTGAATGTCACATGCAATGCTATAAATTATTCCACACTGATAGGGTAAACGGAAGGGTGGGGGAAAGTAGCGATGTTGTCAAGACAATTTAAATTGCTTTGTTAAACAAGATATAAAATTAGAAGCGTCAGCCACTGAATCTGTTTGGTTACACCTTCTTGAGGGCATGAAAAACTAATATTGAGTGTGATTTACAGGCCACCAAACCTTGATAGAGGGGTTGCAGTAAACTTCTATGGGACAAAAATTCGTAAGGCATCTTCCTATAAAAATGTTGTGCCAATGGGAGATTTTAACTTTAGAAAAAATTGACGGAGCAGTTTGACAGGAAATTAAGAATCAAGTGACTTTCTTGATACGATTCAGGGTTGTTTTTTAAAACAGTTTGTGACAGAGCCAACTAGAGGAAATAACCTACAGACTCGGTTTTTCCCCAGCAGGGAATCGCTAATTAATAATCTTGAGGTTAATGATGATTTTTAGGGAAAGTGATCACCAATCACTCATTTTAATATATCATGAATTACCCTAATAACGCAATCAAGCTCTGTCCCTGACTTTGCTTGGCTGATTTCATAGGACTGAGAAATTATTTGGTAGGTGAACTGGAATGACCTAACTATGGGTCAGGTAGGTTATGATGGTTGCCTATATGAAGTTTTTTAGAGCATAGTTAAGCTGCTCAGACAACTTATGTTCCAAATAATGAAATCATATCAAACAAAAATTTCCGAAATGTTTAAGCAAAACAGGAAACAAAAAGGGAAAAAAAGAAAGCTGAAAGAGATTGTGAGGTTTTAAGTTGCAAGAGAATCGAAGACTCACCAAAAAGAATTCATTCAGGTATACAGAAGTAAGATTAGGGATAAGACAGGCCCACTCAAAAGTTACTCTGGTCAGCTCACCGACAGTAATGAGGAATTGTGTATAATTTTTAACACTTAGTTCCTTTCAGTTTTTACACAGGAAGATACTAGCGATATTACAGAAATAATAATGTAGAACAGGACGATAATCAACTATGTAAGACTAAGGTCACAAGTGACATGGTCCTTCGACAAATAGATAAATTAAAACCTAACAAATCCCCAGGCCCAGACGAACTGTATGCAAGTGTTCTAAAGGAATGTAAAGAGGACTTAGCTTAGCAAACCTCTGGCTAATCTTTTCAGCATATCTCTACAAACTGGCATAGTGGAAAAATGACAAAATTAATCTATTTTCAAAGCTTCGAACTATAACCAATAAGCCTAACCTCCATAGTGGGAAATTTATAGAATCAATAATAGCCGAGAAAATTCGTTGCTCCTTGAAAAGCATAAATTGATCAAGGATACCCCAGCACGGTTGTACAAAGGGGCGTCCTGCCTTACAAATTTATTAAAAATTTTCACTAAGGTATTTGAGGAGGTGTATTACAACCCAGGAGTCCCAAAGGCCTGTTATCCGGGTGTAAAGGGAGCAAAATAAACACAGCAGAAAAAATTTTGACTTATGTTACCTTCACCAATTTAGAACAGAAGTATGTACACTATATACATTTAGTAAAACAATAGGTATTAGTGCACTCCAGGGTAAGCAAGGCAGAATAGAAGCCACTAGAGAGCAGACCGTGCTTCAACCAGCTCTAGAATGGGAGTGACAAGGCCAGACAGGCGAGTGGTACCTACATCACCTCTGCGATTGCCAAAACAATCTTGTCATTGGAACCTAGGTACTGGTTGAACGACGGGACCCATCGTCACCCTTAGTCCCTGGTTCGCTGCCTGTAAATGAAGGTGTGTACATGCCCCGAATAAAGGTTATGGGGCTCTTTGTATCCCACACCCCCACTCCGAGAAGGCTCAGGATTAGGCTCCCACAGTTAGGCTAACATAGGTCCAAGACACGGGCGGACGATAGCCCGCATCCCCCCACTAAAAAAAAAAAAACCCACACCAGGGGATAAAAAAAGAGTTTGGGAAGGGGTTACCACAGGTAACCTAAACACATCCTAACCTAATATATAATTATAATAATATGTTGAGTAACTTTGTTATACTCTAGATAAAGAGTCTGCCAAGATATTTTCTTTGCCGGCAATGGGGTAATATTCTGAAAGAGTAGGCTTGCAGTCGTAGACTCCATCCCATGAGCCTCGTATTGTGGTTCTTCATGGCTTGGAGATATACTAGAGGGTTGTGATCACTGTAGACATGACCACCTGCGAAGTCGGGCCCACGTAAACATCGAAGTGCTCCAAAGCCAGCATCAGCGCGGGGCTTCTTTTTCAATGGTAGAGTAAGCCCTCTGATGTGGCTGGAACTTGGCAAAAAGAAGACTACAGGCTGCAACTCTTCGTCCCCCCTTTTGCTACAGTATTTGCCCCCAACCCAGACTCACAAGAAATCAACCTGTAATGAGAAAGGTTTGGAGAAGTCGGAGACAAAAGAATGGGTGCAGTACACAATAATCTTTTTGCGTTGTCAAAAAGCACCTTGACACTCTGAGGTCCAATTAAAGCGAATTTTGTACTGGTAAGAGAGGTAAGAGGAGCTAAAATATCTAAGAAATTCTTACAGAATCTTCTGTAAAATCCTATCATGTCTAGAACTTTAGCAAATTTAGGAGCAACTTTACCACTAACTACTTCATGGCCTAGAAAAGTAACAGTGGCCGGGCCAAAGGAAGACTTAGATAAATTAACATTAAATGGGAACCCCTGAAAGGTCTCAAAAAGAGCCTTAAGTCTAAATAGGTGTTGATCCCAAGAAATCAGACACCACAACAATATCATCCAGGTGGGGCTGCCGTGCCTTCAAGTCCTTAAATAGCCTATGGATAAGTTTCGGGAATGAAAAGGGGAGTTTTTCATTCGGAAGGGGGTAACTGTATATTGATAATGACCTCCTGGAATTACGAAGGCAGAGATTTCCTTCGCCTTATCCGTCAAGGTACCTGTTTGTAACCTTTAAGAAGATCAAAACTTGGACACAAAAGTACCCTTTAAACCACAAAGTCGATTACTCATCCAGACGACAAAAGAGGGTAAGCATCTGTGATTGTGACCTCATTCACCTTACGGTCGTCTGTACACATACGAAAACCTCCATCACTTTTTAACAAGGATACACGGTGAAGCCCATGGACTAGATAACTCCTCCACAAAACCCCATGCTCTAACAGAAATTCTACCTCCTGCTGAAGTAGCTTCTGCTTTTCAGGATTAGCTCTGTAGGGGGAGAGTTAATAGATTTAATTTCCCACATCTACATCATGAAACCTAACGTACATTTTTTTTCGGCACATCCGAGAAAATATCAGGAAATGACTGTAGAAGCGCAGTTAAACTTGTTGCTTGAGTTTCAGATTGCCCCACCTTTAAAAGGGCTAGGGTCCTTGAGGAGGACAGAGTTTGGAAGTTGACATTAATTTCAGAAATAGAGTGCAAAGAGTCAGAGTCGTCCTCAGAGGTAAGAGGACAGTCATTACTGGACTTTATCTGGTGTAGGGAAAGATTTTAATTGATTAATGTGGTAAGTTTTAGTTTTTGAGGTCTTATCAAGGGGACTACCACATAATTTACATCAGATAATTTACTTACAATTTGCATAGGTCCCGTAAATCTAGCTTTCAAGGGGGTGGCCAGTATAGGTTCCTGCACCAACACCTTGCCCTCCGGGATGGAAGGAGCGGAATTGTTGCATTTCTGTCATACCTCTGTTTCATCTTATTTTGAGCTGCCTTTAGGTTAGCCTTGGCTAACTGACGTGTCACCTGTAACCTTGAAGACGGATTGTAGAGTGTTGAGCTAACGTCTTCTCCCATCCATCCTTCTTTGAGCACCCAAAGAAGACCTCGTACATTGTCCCCAAATGACCAGCTCAAACGGACTATACCCAGTAGACAACTGAACAGTTTCTCTTATTGAATACAGCACCTAAGTAGTGATTCACCCCGCCCTGTAGGAAAATGCATGCAAAAAAGTTCCTCATCATGGTTTTTAACGTCTGATGGAATCTTTCCAGGCGCCTTGGGACTGAGGATGATAGGCAGTGGATAAGTTGAGGATTATTGCTATCTAGTTAATGCTTCCCCAAATGCTTTGGCAGAGAAGTTAGTACCCTTTATCACTTTGAATAGTTTTAGGAATGCCAAAAAAAAAATAAATCTGGTTAAAGCTTTGAGATGGCTTTAGTATTAATACTGCACATGGGAATTGCTTCAGGGTATCTAGTTACTCTATCAATAATGGTAAATATAACTGATTTCCAGACTTTGACCTAGGTAGTGGACCTACACAGTCTATGATTAATTCTGCAAAAGGTTCTCCGTCAGCATGTAAAGGGTGGAGAGGTGCAGGTTTAATAATATGTCCAGGTTTCCCTACTTGCTGACATTCTCGGGAACACCAATATGATTCTTCACATCCTGCTTTAATTTTGGCCAATAAAATTCTTTTGTGATTCTATATAATGTTTTAGTAATTCCTAAGTGACCTCCTAATGAAGTATTATCAGCTATATTCAATATCTGAGGTCTAAACTTTGTTGGAACCACTAACCTGTCTGACAGTTGCCTGCCCTCTATCTCCTTACCAGTCTCAGTGCAGATTAAATAGTCGTTTTTAAGTTTATACTTGACCGGCTGATCCGAAAAGGATTTACCCATGGCTGCCTGAAAAGCGAAATTCAAAGAAAGGTCGTTTCGTTGTTCCTCCCGGAAGGATAGTCCCTTTGGGTAGGAAACAGAGATATTTGGCAATCCCCTGCAACCTTGAATAGGAAGGCTTGATCTGGATCTGTTCACTTGATCTACGAGGCTCTGGCCAGTTTTCCCTCGTAAAACAAATTGGCTATTTCGAGATCGGAGTCGTACAAGGATAGGTCAACATTCTCGCCAGACAGCCCTTTGGGGGGTTGCCCGAGTTATGGCCAACACCGGAGAAGATTAATCATTATGGGTTCAGGGGCATACACTAGCAGTGGGAAATGTTATTACCCATTAATAACATGGCATCTTTCATAGAGAATCCCTCGGATACACCCACAGTCAAGTATCCAGTGTAAAATTGCACTCTATATAAATTCTATGCAAGGGGACAGAATATACAGCTCCCCCAAACGCTTCCAACAAAACAGAGGAATTTAAGGAGGTGTTCTTGAAAGGGGTAATATTCCTCTCTTATAAGTGAGCAATGTGCTCCAGTATCTTAAGGTTTTGACTTCTGTTGTTTGGGAGTTTTCCTGAAGGGAAATAAGACCTGACAGTAATAAGGGGCTATCCCTTCTCTACTTCTTTCCCGGACATGTTACTAGGGATATTTGAGATTTTCCCAATAGGTTTTGGGGGTTTGTGGGGGGAGTTGGGACGGTGTGACCTACTTTGTTACAGAAGAAGTAGATGACAGGCTTGCCTTTACTCCCTGCTGACGTTACAACTGGTGTCGCTCTGGCTGGTGTCTCTCTGGATACTGTTGTCGAGTTACACCATGTTGAGTGGTTTGTCTCTCACCAGGTGGACCATAAGTTGAGAAGCGTGGGTCACCAGGGACTTAGTTAGCTGACGTAGACGTTCTTTCCCCCGGCTGGCACTTCAAACCTCCAAGGTTGACGATCTCTGCTCATGCAGGCTGTTGAAAAGAATGGGGACCGCTTGGACAAGGAGCGCTTAGTTTTAAAGGTATCAGTCAACCTGGCTGCCTCCCAAAGCAGCGGTTAAGTCATGATCCTGCAGAAAGACTCGAACCTCTGGTCCCACAGACTCCATCAGGTTGTCAACCAGAATAAGCTGCACAAGATCATCGAAGGTAACAACACCACTTGCTTATACAAGCTGTAAAAGCTTTAGTCTGCCGTCGCACAAAATCAAAACCCGGGATTGACCAAGCGGGCGTCTGCCTAACTTGAAGTTTTTCCTAAACTTAGCTGGATACATGATATGCTCTCAAAACGTGGTCTTCACCACTTTATAATCGGAAAAATCAGTGTCATTTAACACTGACGTAAATTCCTGTGCCTTACCAAACAAATTCTGTGTGAACCAACGACGCCCAATGCTGTTCCGACCACCTCAAGGCTCGAGCCTGACTTTCGAAAGCTTCGAAAAATTGTTCTGGTTCGGCCTCATTGAAGCGGGGGGAAAAAGCGTACTGCTTCCTGTAAACTAAAGTCATATACAAGTTGCGAAAACTGCCTTCTTTCTTTTTCCTAATCAAACTCTTCCTTGGCAAATGCCCTCTGTTCCAAGTCTTTCTCAAGATTGATTTTTTCCAAACTCAAGTGCCAACGCCGCTGATTCACCTTGAGACAACCTTGCTGCACTAGATTGACGATTTGCTCCGTTGATGTATCATCTTCCTCCTGCGAGAACATCGGAGTTTTATTCCTGCTCCCGTAGAGGGAGGAGTCTGATGTGCCATCTCCTCTTCCCGAAGTTTGTCGGTGATCAGTGAGCTTGTGCAGGCTGTAAGAGAGCATTTGTAATCAATGCCAATGGAACGAGCAATTTGTCCCAAAAACGCTGTTTGGACAATTTAGGCAAGATTAAATAAAGTAAAATGCCGACACCAGACTCTGACTCGTCTAGGTGGATACCCCAATGTATAAGTTATTTGCTATGCTCAGTACGATTGTAGAATACCCCAACATAACACGTTATTTGCAAAACACGCATAGCTAAGCACAATACAACTGCAGAATACGCACATAAGCTTGCAAGGTGAAAACACAATAGCAAAGCTGGCTGCAAAATCTTCACTCAAGATTGACCGTAATGAAGCGAGCACACTGAACAACTAGTAGCGAGCGTTAATGGTCATACAATAGCAAGGCTGACCATAGCAAGGCAACTGACACGCAAAGTTTGTAAAGCGTTGGCAAAGCTAATGCAATGCCAGAAAAGCAAGCTACACAATGTTCCTGCTTCCAGCATCACCCAAGGCCCCCAACCCGTGCTCTAAGTTCAGCTCCAAACTCTCGGACAGGGTAACACATATTACAACCCAGGATGTGAGGGAAAAGTTCAATAGATAGGAGTAGCGATATAGTAACGATAGTTTGCTTGTCGGCTACTTGTTAAGGTAAGGTAAGTCTAGCTCCCGCTATTCCCACCTTTTTTCCCCCACCCCTAAAGTGATAGTTTGATTGCCGGCTGCTTGTTAAGGTAGGGTCAGTCTAGCTCCCGCTATCCCTTCCCTCCTTCTTCTCCCCCCCCCCCCCCTAAAGTGACGTGTGGGGCTCTGGTCCAAACAGTAATCACTAGACTCACAGCTCCCAGCACTACTGTAAAATACATGCCTGCCTTGTATTCTAGTTTGGGTTTATTGGTTGAAAAGCTTCACTTTTGACCAATAATAAACTTAGTCCTTTCATTCTGCTCTAGGTTGACTGTTGTAATGATCACCACATCTTTTTGGTATTGTACTTATCATGGAGAGTGATTTCTTAAGCAGTGGGGAACCTGTCTATCTTTCCAGCTTGGATACAGAGAGGGTCACCTGCCAATCAACGAGTAGAATTGAAGAGAACGAACTAGTGCTGAGATTCCCCAAATTTTGATCCACTTACCTGTTTGTGTATGCAAGTAGCAGGATATAACCCCTCATCATTGCAGTGGAGAAAACCTGCTTTCCTGTCATCTGGAAGGATTAGGACGGCTAGAAAATCTGTGAAGAACGAGCCGGTGGGTTGTCACCAACACCTGCGACCCCCCTTCCCCATCATCAGCAACGGCTACGATTTCAACAACACGCAGTGTCACCAACACCAGACACTCAAGTTTTATATACATTATATTAACATTGAATTCAGTTATCATTTATATTTTTCATTTTTCATTTTCTTTAATGTAGATTAATATTTCATATTTAAGTGTTTCATATTTTATATTTTCTAAATAATAAAGTGTTTATGTTTGTCTGTTATTATTTGTTTTTCTATTCATTAATTTTTCCTGAGGAGGAGCCAGCCTTGGTAATACTGTCTGAAGTTGTTACAGGGCTGAGTAAGCCTTCACAAGGAGTCCCGAAGCCTGTTATCCTGGTGTAAAGGGAGCAAAATAAACACAGTACAAAAGCTTTTGACTTATATTATCCTTCACCAATTTAGAACAGACGTATGTACACAATACAACTATGTACAACAATAGGTATTAGTGCACTCCACGGTAAGCAAGGCAGAATAGAAGCCACTAGAGAGCAAACCGTGCTTCAACCAGCTCTAGAATGGGAATGACAAGGGCAGACAGGCGAGTGTACCCACATCACCTCTGCATGCCAAAACCATCTTCATTGGCTAGAACCTGGGGACTGGTTGAATGACGGGGGTCCCATCTTGAACCCTTAGTCCCTGGTTCGCTGGTTGGGGAGATAGCCTGTAAATGAGGGTGTGTACGTGCGCCGAATTAAGGTTTACGTACTCTTTGCATGCCACAAGGTAGATCATGGTAATGAATATGAAACTGTGGATATGGACTTCAGTAAGGCTTTTAATAGAGTCCCACATCAGAGACCATCGAGGAAAAATTAAGGCACACGGAATAGGAGTAATTTTTTCCTGGATAGATTCATGGTTGACAAATAGGCAGCAGAGAGTTTGCATCAATTTAGAGAAATCAGAGTGGCACAGTGTTGGGCCCCTTGCTTTTCAGAGTCTACGTGAACGATATAGAAGAGGGAATAAAAAAGCAATATAAGCAAGTTTGTCGATGACACCAAAATAGGCCGACGAATTCATTCTGACGAGTACATTAGAGCACTCCAGGAAGATTTAAATAGACTGATTCAGTTGTCGGAGAAGTTGAAAAAATGCAGTTTAATATAGACAAACACAAAGCTCTAAACATTGGAAAGAAAAATAACCATGCTACATATATGTTTGAGAAAAGGATTTGGGAGTTCTAGTTAGCTCTAATTTAAAATAAAGACAACTGTGCATAAGTGTTTGCAATAAAGCGAACAAAAATCCTTTGGGTTTCTTCCCAAAGAAGCATAAATTACAGGATTCCTCAGGTTGTTTTCAACGTTTAAAAACCGGGTTAGGCCTCATTTAGATTACTGCACAGTTTTGGGTCACCAAAAATGGAAGATAAAATGCACTGGAAAACGAAAAGGAGGGCAAAGTTGATCCTAGATCAAAATTTTTTTCCCTATGGGGATAGACTGGTGACCTTATTTAACTCGGAAGAATTCTTGTGTGCCCCCGGGGACTGAACCAAATGCCCTCCATCGAGCAATTTTAAACCACACTTAAGGAAAATTTAGATAGGAAGATAGAGATATGGCGATTACCGAGAGAACAAGAAATTCGTAAGTCCCTTTTTCAAGTCCTCGGGTCAAGAAGGGATCGTGGTCAGTGGCTGGGCAGCGGGGGACGACGAAGTTACGATCAAGAAGACAAGGAAAGCCAAAAAGATAAAGAAAAAAAGATTTGCGTGGAAACTCTTGTGGAAACCCCCAAAACGCATTCTCGGTGCTACCCTACGGAATGGATCGACTACTGGGACCGCACGACGAAAGACCCGCAAGGAAAGGGAAAAAATTTTTTTTTTTGGGGATAGCCAGGGTTTGATACATGGAAGGGGATTCTGCTTGAAGGACAGGGGTAGGAACAGAGGGGTTTTCTTTCCTGGGGGTGGGATGGGGGACATTGTTAGCCGGGTTTACAACATCATGAACGGTAATGGGATCAATCCTATTATTTGCCTCAGTGCTGGAGGCAATGATGTAGGCAAGCGTAGAAGTGAGGATTTAGTTAGAAAGTTCAGGACAGCTATAGACATCATTAGGAAGAAGGGGGGGGCGCCCTATTAATATGTGGCATTTGGCCAAGAAGTGTTGGTAATGAATGGTTGTCCAAGCAATTGGTATTAATTGTTTTCTGGATAAACACTGTAAGGATAATGCAGTACAATTCATTGACAACTGGGACAACTTCTATGGCCGAAATGACATGTATGCCAGAGATGGGGTTTCACTTATCCAGGGCAGGTGTGGGTTTTCTTGCTAACTCAGTTGAGGGGTTTGTTAGGACTTTAAACTAGGATTAGTTAGAGGTATTGGTTTAGAAATGATAAATAATGAGTATGGATATATTGACTTACGCTCTGATATTAAGAATCTTAATAGTAACTGTCATGGAGTAACTCTGGATAATGATAATTTCAGAAATTGTGTAAAAACAAAGATCAATAAGAAAAATGTGCAGGAGAAAAAAACATATGATGGTATTTTATGCTAACAGTCGAAGTGCAAGAAATAAAATTAATGAACTACGTTTGGTAGCATGTGCTGGGAACTTTGATATCATTGCATTAACTGAAACATGGTATTATTTAAAGAGTCGGGGTATGACTGATGAGTGTAATATTCAGGGATTTAAGTTGTTCAATGTGGATAGATGTAATGGGAAGGGGGGAGGAGTTGCATTATATGTTCGAGAAAATATTAATTGTTGCATAAAAACAGGTATAAAAATAGATGGAGCAGTAACAGAATCTGTTTGGGTAGAGTTTGTAGAGGGTGAAGAAAGACTAATTCTAGGTGTAATATACCGACCTCCAGGCTTGGATCACGATAGAGAGAGACTTCTTTGGGACGAAATTGTTAGGGCTTCTAGACACAATAACATAGTCATAGTAGGGGACTTTAACTTTAGTCAAATTGACTGGAATTCTTTGACAGGTAATCTAGAGTCCAGTGACTTTATGGAAACAGTTCAGGATTGTTTTCTGAAGCAGAGCCTGACGGAGCCTACCAGGGGTGATAATTTGCTAAACCTAGTCTTGTCAAATAAGGAAACACTCGTGAATAATCTGGAGATCACTGAAGAACTTGGCGCAAGTGATCACAAATCCATCACTTTCAGCATTAACTGGGAATGCAAGAATAATGATAATATAGTAAAAATCCCTGATTTCCGTTCTGCCAATTATAATGGACTTAGGGAACATCTGTCTAGTCTTGATTGGGGTTATCTAGCTAATGATTTTATTGGCGATGATCATACTTATGATTATGAAGGAATCTGCTTTTATGATTTTTTTCTTAATAATATACATCATGCCCAGAGTATATACATTCCCCAGAGAGATATTAGGACTAATAATAACGATCCCAAATGGGTTAACAGTAGGTTAAAGCATTTATTATTGGAGAAAAGGGGAATTTATAGGCGCATCAGAAGAGGAGAGGTTGACCTTACTGACCAGTATGTTCAACTTAAAAGAGAAGTAAAAAAGGGGATTAGAAAGGCTAAACGTGACTATGAAATTAGAGTTGCTAGTGAATCAAAGACTAATCGAAAGGGGTTCTTTCAAGTGTATAGGACGAAGTGAAGGAAAA
>NW_026472527.1:0-2500 GCF_026875155.1 Cherax quadricarinatus
TCCTGCCAGATGACTGTGAAACAAAAACCTGTAACTGTTTTGCATGATGGTAGGATTGTTTGGTTTCTTTTTCTGTCTCATAAACACGCTAAGATAACAGGGATATTTTGCTACTCCTACTTACACTTTGGTCACACTTCACAGACACGCACATGCATATATATATATACTACATCTGGGTTTTTTTCTCCTTTTTCTAAATAGCTCTTGTTCTTTTTTATTTCTTCTTTTGTCCATGGGGAAGTGGAAAAGAATCTTTCCTCGAAAAGCCATGCGTGTCGTATGAGGGGGACTAAAATGCCGGGAGCAATGGGCTAGAAACCCCCTTCTCCTGTATACAATTACAAAAAAAGAGAAGAAGAAAACTTTTTTAAAACGGGGTTTGCTTAAATGTTGCGTGGATGTAGTGCGGATGACAAGAAACAGATGATTGCTGATGTTATAAATGAAAAGAAGTTGGATGCCCTGGCCCTAAGCGAAACAAAGCTGAAGGGGTAGGAGAGTTTCAGTGGGGGGAAACAAATGGGATTAAATCTGGAGTATCTGAGAGAGTTAGAGAAAAGGGAAAGGGGGTAGCAGTAATGTTAAATGATCAGTTAATGGAAGGAGAAAAGAGAATATGAATGTGTAAATTCAAGAATTATGTGGTTTTAAAGTAAAGGTTGGATGCGGAAGTGGGTCATAATAAGCGTGTATGCCCCTGGAGAAGAAGGAATGCAGAGGAGAGAGAGAGATTTTGGGAGATGTTAAGTGAATGTATAGGAGCCTTTAAACCCAAAGTGAGAGAGTAATTGTGGTAGGGGACTTGAATGCTAAAGTAGGAGAAACTTTTAGAGAGGGTGTGGTAGGTAAGTTTGGGGTGCCAGGTGTAAATGATAATGGGAGCCCTTTGATTGAACTTTGTATAGAAAGGGTTTTAGTTATAGGTAATACATATTTAAGAAAAAAAGGATAAATAAGTATACACGATATGATGTAGGGCGAAATGACAGTAGTTGTTGGATTATGATTGGTAGATAAAAGACTGTTGAGTAGACTTCAGGATTTTACATGTTTATAGAGGGGCCACAGATATATCAGATCACTTTCTAGTGTAGCGACACTGAGAGTAAAAGGTAGATGGGATACAAGGAGAATAAAAGCATCAGGGGAAGAGAAGGTTTAAGGTTTATAAACTAAAAGAGGAGGCAGTTAGGGTAAGATATAAACAGCAAATTGGAGGATAGATGGGCAAAATGAGAGAAATAGCAATGGGTCGAAGAGGTATGGGTAGGTTAAAAATGTAGTGTTAGAGTGTTCAGCAGAATTTTTGTGGTTACGGGAAAGTGGGTGCAGGAGGAAGAGGAGCGTTTGGTGGAATGATGATGTAAAGAGAGTAGTAAGGGAGAAAAAGTTAGCATATGAGAAGTTTTTACAAAGTAGAAGTGATGAAAGGAGGGAAGAGTATATGGAGAAAAAGAGAGAAGTTAAGAGAGTGGTGAAGCAATGTAAAAAGAGAGCAAATGAAGAGTGGGTGAGATGTTATCAACAAATTTGTTGAAAATAAGAAAAAGTTTTGGAGTGAGATTAACAGTTAAGAAAGCCTAGAGAACAAATGGATTTGTCAGTTAAAAATAGGAGAGGAGAGTTTATTAAATGGAGAGTTAGAGGTATTGGGAAGATGGAAGGAATTTTTGAGGAATTGTTAAATGTTGATGAAGATAGGGAAGCGTGATTTCGTGTATAGGGCAAGGAGGAATAACATCTTGTAGGAGTGAGGAAGAGCCAGTTGTGAGTGTGGGGGAAGTTCTTGAGGCGTAGGTAAAATGAAAGGGGGTAAGGCAGCCGGGGAATTGATGGGATAAAGATAGAAATGTTAAAAGCAGGTGGGGATATAGTTTTGGAGTGGTTGGTGCAATTATTTAATAAATGTATGGAAGAGGTAAGGTCCCTTTAGGGTTGGCAGAAAAGCATGCATAGTTCCTTTGTATAAAGGCAAAGGGGATAAAAGAGAGTGAAAAAAATTATAGGGGATAAGTCTGTTGGTGTCCCTTGGTAAAGTGTATGGTAGAGTTATAATTGAAAGAATTAAGAGTAAGACGGAGAAAGGATAGCAGATGAACAAGGAGGCTTAGGAAAGGTAGGGGGTGTGTGGACCAGGTGTTTACAGTGAAACATATAAGTGAACAGTATTTAGATAAGGCTTAAAGAGGTCTTTGTGGCATTTATGGATTTGGAAAAGGGTATGACAGGGTGGATAGGGGGGAAATGTGGCAGATGTTCAAGTTATGGTGTAGGAGGTGGGTTACTGAAGCAGTGAAGAGTTTTTACGAGGATAGTGAGGCTCAAGTTAGAGTATGTAGGAAAAGAGGGAAATTTTTTCCCAGTAAAAGTAGGCCTTAGACAAGGATGTGTGATGTCACCGTGGTTGTTTAATATTTTTATAAGATGGGTTGTAAGAGAAGTAAATGCGAGGGTCCTTGGCAAGAGGCGGGGAGTTTAAAAGATATAAAGAATCCAC
>NW_026472527.1:5000-11566 GCF_026875155.1 Cherax quadricarinatus
CCCCATGCTCCAAGGGTCTCCGACCCTATTGGAATGAAGTTATAGCAAGGGGGAAGGTCTTCATATTTTCGGATCTTCTGGGTCTCCCTGTGGCTGGGAGCTCCACCTCCTTCCACTACTGAGTATGGCAAGTAGGTGTCTGCCAATGTGGCGGCACAGGTGTAGTCCCCAGGCAATATGCTTTCCATCCTTCCAAGTATCAAGTGCTTCCATCAGGTCGCTTTGACTTCGCTCATGACCTCTGTACTGGGGTTCCCGTTGAGCTGGGCAACGAAGATCTGTGGCGAGCTTCTCTTTATGTTGTCATTCATCTTCCTAATGTCGGGCATACTTCCCTTCTGCTGTGTGACACACAATACCATGAAGCCGAATTGATCAGCTGTCCGCCCTCCGCAAATAACACCTATGTACGGTGAGGATGGGGGCGGCTAGGCGAAGATCAACACCATCCGATGGCCTGTGGGTCGAGCGGTGCCCCAGGGGAATTGGAAACAGCTAACAGATAATCTCCTGAGTGTGGTGCCTTCACTGCAGGAGACGAGCTTCGTCCTTTCCTGAGGCATTGGAGACATTTGTTGGCGATTTTTTCATGATCCGGTTTGTCCCAGTGGACTGTTGTGCGTTTGGGAGGAGCTGGTCTACAGGAGGGAGTCTGTATGGTGTCCCACGAATCGCTGCTTCAGTAAACCTGAGGTCTTAAGCTCCTACCACTCTCTCAAGCGTTCGGGAACTATGCTTCTGACTAATGCACTGGGAAGCCAAACACGAAGAACAGAAAAGCAGGTAAAGCAACATGCAATGCTTTACGCACACCTATACCTCCAAGTCGCACTGGGAGGTTTGCCTGATCCCATTCTCAGCCCTAGTGACAGGTCTTCAGTGCCTGCTAAAAGTTGATCTCAGGTGTGCGTCATATTCTCGGGATGTGGGGGGTGGGGGGTCAAAAGAGGTGCACACCTCAAGAAGTAAGTGAGTCTTGCATAGTAAGACACCTTTGTGAGGAGATACAAGCATCAAGGCATCAAGATCGCTATTCTCAATCTCCATTTCTCATCTTTCAGGTCATTCAATTGTCCTGAGGACATGTCGATGGCCTGGTGACCCAGCGGTGCCCCCCAAGAGGGTACGTTGGACGGAGTGGGAGCTGAGACGTGCCGGGAGGAATCTTCGCACGCACTGCTTATTCCTGTCGCTGTGATGATTTTCAACACTTGGATGGTTTGAGGATGAGTCCCAAGTCTTCTCCCTGTGTTTTTTCACCAGTATGTAAGGTCCCCCCACCAGGGACTCATCAGTACCTCAGAGTGCCGTCATCCAGGGTACCAGATATGACTCACGCTAGCTGGAAATTAGAGTTCTCTTATTGCCAAGCAGAAATAAAAGAGGAAGAGTTGGGTCACCCTGCTAACACCCTCTGATGATTGAATTTCATGTCTCCAAGTGTGGCTAAAGAATTGAGGGTTGCTGTAGCAGGCGAAATGAAGGGAAAAAGACTGGAACCGATCCCCGAACAGCGGCAAAACAGCATCTCTCTCTCCATATTAAAGGCTAATTCTGAAATCAAGTTTTAACTATGGCCTTGTCTTCTGGTAGGTCCTGATGTAGGCACTTGCGGCATGAGCTGCTGACTTCACTGCCTTGAGAGACCCTAACCCAAAGCCACCAGTTGGTGTGGGTGAGTAAAGTGCAGCTTTTAGGCGAATGTTTTCTCACTGCTGCTTTGGCAACGAGACGCGAAGGGGTGTTTCCAGCTGCAATGGGTCTGATTCCCCCCATCCCTCTTCTTCAAAGTCACATAGTGAGGCCCCGAAAAAGAAAGGTTTAAATTTCTTCCTGGATTTCGCCCAGCCAGGCAATTGTTTGACGAAAGTTGTTAACTCGGTGAGAAGACTTGGATACAGATGCACCGAGTAGCTGATTTACCATCTCTTTATGTGCTGAGTCGAATTCCATGCGTAACCTCCTCAGATCCTGCTGAAAGACCACGATCGCCTTATAGACTTCCGATCTGGCAAAATTATATTGTTGTCAATAATGGGTCTTCCTCAGGGTAGTCGTTGATGGCTATGGGTCCCTGGTTGGATGCTTGTCTCTAGTGCGTGGGCCTGGTCTCATCCTTGGTGCTACAGTGGTCGTCACTTGTAATTATTCTTATGCTTCCACTGTGTTACCTTCTTCGATTTTTTGCTGAACCTGTGCGAAAATTTTTCTCATTTCAGTGGGACTTTTCGTGGGTCTACCTCTTTGATCCTGCAATGATGGGGCAGAGGGTCGCATTGTCCGTTCATGGGTAGTTTGCGCACTGCCTAGGATAACTGACGTGGTCAACATTTGCCTCGTCTTTCAGGAACTGCAAGAAGACATTGCCGAACAAGAGTAGGTGCGCCATGCATTGGATGTGCCCTCGGGCATCTAATGGTTGGAACCTCCATTCACCCGCTTAGAAAGGGCTGAGAATTTCCCTGCTGCATATGGGCGATCCGCTTTAGGGATGTGGGGATAGTAACGCTAGCAGTGGATTTTGACTGCCAACAGAAGGTTAACGCAAGTGAACGAAGTGCCATTGAGTTGTCCATCTGCCTGTGGAGATGTGGGCTGCTCTCTGCTGGGCCATATGTGATCCTGCACTCCATTTGTGCACGAATGCGGCATCCCTGTTGCGTGCTCTGAAACTCGCCACACACCTGAACATGTGCCCTCTTCTTACATCGATGGGTTGCCTTGTTTCCCTGGCTGGCTTCATCATCTGCCAATATCTCGAGAACTGTGGATAAAGCCCAGCTGAAGGAAAATGGGTGCAAAGGCACCTACCGCAAGTGGTTCATGGTGGGGTGTGGGAGGAAGAGAGAGGTCTCCCGTCATGTGTGGCGGTGGGAAGAAAGGGATGAAGATATAGGAAAATATATATATCTAAAAATATATATATAATATATATAAATATAATATATAATCTATATATATATATATAAAAATATATGTCGTGCCTGAAAATGTAAACTGGTCAACTAGCAAGACTCATTTAAAATTAAGTCCTTCTAAAATTTTTCCTCTTTTATGTTTAAGATATATTTTTTCATAATGTTAATGTAAAAACATATATTTTAATATTTGCTCCAAAAGAATCTTAGAAAACTCCCTAACGCTTATTATAACAAGAACAATTTATTTTAGCCTAACACCAACTAAATATATTTTAAGATTTGTTTACAGAATTTAATACTAAACATACACAAGTGAAATATTTTTTTTGTTAGGTTCAAATGTTTGGCGAATTATTGCATACACAAATTTTCGCTGTCCTAAATGGCAAGGGATGAGTGGGTGCTATTTAAACCAAGATCGCATATACACATCTATATATATATATAAATATATATATATATATAAATATATATATATATATATAATATATATATATATAATATATATTATATATATATATATATATGCGAGAGTTCAGTGCTTCTTAAAAATACAACGCATATGATATCATCATTTAGTGCCATTACCACATTACTGTACCATCACCATATTACTGCACCATTACTATATTCCAGCACCATCTCCATATTCCAGTACTATCCCATATTCCAACATCGTCACCAAATTCCTGTGCATCACCATATTTCCATATAATCATCTCATTCCTGTACTATTACCATATTTAAATGCCATCACCATGTTACTGTTCCATCACCATTATCCAATACCATCACCATATTACTGTACCATGTGCAACAGTTGGGTATCTTTGTTACTGAAACGTTTCGCCTGCGCAGTAGGCTTCTTCAGTCAAATACAGAGGCGAATGGATTGCAGGCAACAGGGGTAGTGGCGACATATAGTAGATAGAAGTATCGGGAAGGGGGGTGGGGTGGCATTGTATGTCCGAGATCGCTTGAACTGTTGCATAAAAACGGTATTAAGTCTGAAGTAACACATACAGAGTCTGTTTGGATAGAATTTTCAGAGGGCATGAAAAAAACTGATTTTAGGTGTGATATACCGTCCCCCCAAAGTTAGATAGGGACCAAGGGAGACTACTATGGGAGGAAATTGTTAAGGCCACAAGGCACGATATGTAGTAATCTAGGAGACTTTAACTTAGTCATATGATTGGAATTTCTTGACTGGGAATTTAGAATTATACGACTTCTTAGAAGTAGTTCAGGATTGTTTTTTGAAGCAGTTTGTGACAGAACCTACAAGGGGAAATAACCTGCTTGACTTAGTTATGGCAAACAATGAATCCCTGTTAATAATTTAGAAATTTCAGAGAACTGGGTGCTAGCGACCACAAATCAATTACATTTAGCATTGAATGGAAGTACGATAGTAGCGATAACTCAGTAACAGTCCCAGATTTTCGCTTAGCAGATTACGATGGCTTAGAGAACACTTATCATCTGTTGACTGGGGTAACGAAGAGAGCTATCAATATGACAGTTTCTGAACACAATACATGCTGCTCAAAGAGCGTTTATCCCTTATAAAGAAATTAGATCAAATAGAAATGACCCAAATGGATGAATAATAAGCTGAAATATCTACTAGGGGCATAAGAAAGGAATTTATAGGCGTATCAAAAGAGCGAGGGTCATCTTATGAATCAGTATATTGACATTAAAGGGACTTTAAAAAAGGGGATAAGAAAAGCAAAAAGGGGACTATGAAATTAAAGTTGCTAGGGATTCTAAAACTAACCCCAAAAAGTTTTTTCCAGGTCTATAGAACAAAATTTAAAGAGATAAATAGGTCCCCTTAAAAATAACTAGGGGCACCTTACTGACAAAAGAAATGAAATGTGCTCGATTTTAATAATTATTTTCTCTCAGTTTTTAAAACAGGAAGACACAAACAATATTCCAGTAATTAATTTTTATAGTGGGCTAGAAAAAGATAAATTATGTAACATCACAGTCACTAGTGAAATGGTTGTGAAGAGATAGACAGACTGAAGCAAAATAAGTCGCCGGGTTCTGATGAGTTTTTTTCAGGGTTTTTAAAGGGGAATGCAAAATGGAACTCTGTGAACCATTAACTAATATTTTTAATTTATCTCTTCAAACAGGTGTAGTGTCTGATATGTGGAAGATGGCTAATTAATTCCCATTTTAAAACAGGGGGCAAGTCGTTACCGTCAAATTAACCCCCCAATAAGCCCGACCTCAATTGTAGGCAAATTACTAGAGTCAATTATAGCTGAGATTATAAGAAGCCATCTCGAAAGCATAGCTTGATTAATGATACTCAGCATGGGTTCACATGAGGCCGGTCTTGTCTAACTAATTTATTAACTTTCTTCAGTAAAGCTTTTGAGGCGTTGACCACGATAAAGAATTTGATATTATTTACTTAGATTTTAGTAAGGCTTTTGAAGAGTTTCCGCACCATAGACTGTTAAAGAAAGTGCAGCTCATGGGATTGGGGGAAAAGTGCTATCGTGGATCGAGTCATGGCTCACTGACAGGAAGCAGAGAGTGTCCATAAATGGGTTAAATCCGAGTGGGATCTGTAACAAGTGGCGTTCCACAGGGATCATTTGGCCTGTTGTTGTTTATAATATATATCAATGATCTTTATGAGAGAATTACTAGTTATATGAGCAAATTCGCCGATGACACAAAGATAGTAGGAAATTGATTCAAACGTAGATGTTATGGAACTTCAGGAGGATTTAAACAAACCTATTCTTGGTCAGAAAAGTGGCAGATGCAGTTCAATGTAGATAAATGCAAGGTTCTGAAGCTTGGGAGTGCCCATAACCCTAGTACTTATAAGTTAAATGATGTAAACTTAGCCATACAGATTGCGAAAAGGACCTTGGGGGGTTTTGGTGAGCAGCAACCTTAAACCAAGACAGCAATGCCTAAGCGTACGTAATAAGGCAAATAGATTACTGGGATTTATATCAAAAGTGTAAGCAACAGAAGTCCGAGGTCATACTGCAGCTTTATACATCATTAGTAAGGCCTCACCTAGATTTTGCAGCTCAGTTCGGTCTCCATATTACAGAATGGACATAATTCGTTAGAAAACATCCAGCGTAGGATGACTAAATTAATACATAGCATTAGAAATCTTTCCTTTTGAAGAAAGATTGAAGACTCTTAAGTTACATTCACTTGTTAGACGAAGAATGAGGGGGGACCTGATTGAAGTGTATAAGTGGAAGATAGGTATTAATAAAGGGGATATTAATAAGGGCTTTAGGATGTCTCTCCAAGAGAGAACCCGCAGTAATGGATTTAAATTAGATAAGTTTAAAATTTAGAAAGGACATAGGAAAGTATTGGTTTGGAAATAGGGAATTGATGATGGAAAAGTCTACCTAGTTGGGTTATTGAGCTAGGACTTTGGGGAGTTTTCAAATTTAGTTGGATAAATACAGAGTGGGGTGGGGTTGGGTTTGAGTGGGGGTTTCACATCAGAGCTTATTTCTTGGGTGGGATTGAAAATTGGGTTTGGGGAAAATTTTTTTTAGGGGATGAATTTTAAAGGACCTGCCTAGTATGGCCAACAGGCCCCTCAGTGTTCCTCCTTTTTTTTTCTTATTTCTTTTGTCT
>NW_026472528.1:0-11028 GCF_026875155.1 Cherax quadricarinatus
ATCGGGAAAACTACTTTAGGTGCTTTCCGTGCCAGTTTAAAAGACTCCCGGGGGTCTTTTGGAAACCCCCCCTTATGTGTGGGGGAGGCGTTTAACGTCTCGGGCCCTGACACTTATTGTATGGTCTCTTAATGTGCTAGTGACACCCCTGCTTTTCATTGGGGGGATGGTGCATCGTCTGCCAAGTCTTTTGCTTTCGTATTTGAGTGATTTTCGTGTGCAAGTTCGGTACTAGTCCCTCTAGGATTTTCCAGGTGTATATAATCATGTATCTCTCCCTCCTCCCGTTCCAGGGAATACAGGTTTAGGAACCTCAAGCGCTCCAGTAATTGAGGTGTTTTATCTCCGTTATGCGCGCGTGAAAGTTCTCTGTACATTTTCTAGGTCGGCAATTTCACCTGCCTTGAAAGGTGCTGTTAGTGTGCAGCAATATTCCAGCCTAGATAGAACAAGTGACCTGAAGAGTGTCATCATCGGTTTTGGCCTCCCTAGCTTTGAAGGTTCTCATTATCCATCCTGTCTTTTTTTCTAGCAGATGCGATTGATACAATGTTATGGTCCTTGAGGTGAGATCCTCCGACTGATCACCCCCAGGTCTTTGACGTTGGTGTTTCGCTCTATTTTGTGGCCAGATTTGTTTTGTACTCTGATGAAGATTTAATTTCCTCATGTTTACCATATCTGAGTAATTGAAATTTCTCATCGTTGAACTCATATTTTTTTTCTGCAGCCCACAAAAAGATTTGGTTGATGTCCGCCTGGAGCCATTGCAGTGTCTGCAAGGGAAAGGGACACTGTCATGCAGATTCGGGTGTCATCTGCAAAGGAAGACACGGTGCTGTGGCTGACATCCTTGTCTATGTCGGATATGAGGATGAGGAACAAGATGGGAGCGAGTACTGTGCCTTGTGGAACGGGTGCTTTTCACCGTAGCTGCCTGGGACTTACTCTGTTAAACGACTACTCTCTGTGTTCTGTTAGTGAGGAAATTATAGATCCATCGACCGACTTTTCCTGTTATTCCTTTAGCACGCATTTTGTGCGCAATTACGCCATGGTCACACTTGTCGAAGGCTTTTGCAAAATCTGTATAATTACATCTGCATTCTTTTTGTCTTTTAGTGCATTTAGGACCTTGTAGTAGTGATCCAATAGTTGAGACAGACAGGAGCGACCGTTCTAAACCCATGTTACCCTGGGTTGTGTAACTGATGGGTTTCTAGAAAGGGTGGTGATCTTGCTTCTTAGGACCCTTTCAAAGATTTTATTTATATGGGATGTTAGTGCTATTGGTCTGTAGTTCTTTGCTGTTGCTTTACTGCCCCTTTGTGGAGTGGGGCTATGTCTGTTTTTTTAGTAACTGTGGGACGACCCCGTGTCCATGCTCCCTCTCCATAGGATGGAAAAGGCTCGTGATAGGGGCTTCTTGCAGTTCTTGATGAACACAGAGTTCCATGAGTCTGGCCCTGGGGCAGAGTGCATGGGCATGTCATTTATCGCCTGTTCGAAGTCATTTGGCATCAGGATAACATCGGATAGGCTTGTGTTAATCAAATTTTGTGGCTCTCTCATAAAAAATTAATTTTTATCTTCGACTCTCAGACTGGTGAGCGGCTTGCTAAAAACTGAGTCATATTGGGACTTGAGTAGCTCACTCATTTCCTTGGTATTTTGTTCGCTAGATTTTTACCTATGGTGGAGAAGAAAACGTTGAGTCTGTTTGCTGTTTCAGTAGGTGTGAGTAGGAGTTCATCTGATGTTGTTAGTTTGATTGATTTTTTTTTTTTGGATAACTTTTTATTTCCAAGAATTTCAGATAAAGTTTTCCAGGTTTTTTTCATATCACCTTTGATGTTATGTAATCTATTTTCATAATACAATTTTTTAGATCTTCTTATCGGTGGAAAGTGCGACAAAAAAAGTTTAGACTGTCTTAGTTTTTTGACCTTCTTATTGTTTTTCTTTTTTTGTGCTTTTTTTAAATGGCCTGGGGTGTTGGTGTTAGCCGGGATTATTCGTCTCTTTGCTGTGTCAGTTTAGTTTCGGGGTCAATGTCTGTTAAGGGCTTGGGCTTTTTTTTAAAAAAATTTTTTTAATACATTCATTCATATCTGTATATGTTTAAAGCTCATTTTGCCAATCGATGTTATTCTTAGTGCATAAAGTTTTTAAAAAGCTGTTTGTTATTAGTCTGAAGGTTATTTTTAATGTCTTGGGGTATTTTGCCCAGTTTATTTAGAAAAAGGTTTGGGTGTGGTTTAGTTTTTGTCTGTGATTATGTATTTTAAGGGGATATGGTGTTTGTCTGGGTGTTTGTCTGGGAATTCTTGTAGGTTTAGATATTACTGGTAGCAACAGGCAGTTATCTTGGTTTGTGAATTTGGTTCTTTGGGTCCTGGTCGTGTAGTATGTTTATGTTAAAATCTGTTAGTAGTGGTGGTTTTATTCAGTGTGCATCGTAATTATTTTCCCTAGCTTTTACTAAAGGGAAAATGTTTGACTGTGGCTCTGAGATTTTATAACTGTGAGGGGTTTTTTGCAGGTTTTTTTGTTTTAAAATTTGGGCTAGATTATTCTCCATGTCCACCCCTTGTGCAAGTTTTATTGATACATTCGAGTTGTTTTGATAGTATAAAACTGTTCCTCCCCCTTGTGGTCTGTTCTACATTGGTAGGCCCATGTACCCAGGAATGGTATAGACATTTTAAATATCAGGCTTTAACCCGGTTTCTGTGAGTGTGATGATGACATTTTGGAATGAAGGGAATTGGTAATGCTGTAATGTTGAATTGTTGAATTGTATTTAAAAGATGGTTATGTTATTGTTTGCACTGAGTAATGTTTTTGCTTGGTTGTGAAGAATTACAGTTATGTTTGATTCGGTATTTCTTTGGGAAAAAGTTTACTCAGGTCTATCCCTTAATCATAGGATGAAGAATTTTAAAAACAGATTTTCTGAGAAAATAATATAAGAGTTATTTAAATCTACAACTGACTTATGAAAAAGACTTTGTAATTATTCTAAATCATATAGAAAAAAGAAAAAGGGTTTATTACAGGTCAAAAAATTCAGTTATAATTTAAACTTTAAATAGCACCTTAATTATTTTAAAAAATGTGGTTTATGAACTAGGGTAGTATTTACAGCTAAATAAAAGGACTAGTGAATTAATAATAAAAGAATGTTTAAAAACAAGAATGTTTAAAACAAAACAGTAACCCTGAGGTGTCAGCGCACCTGGGTATCAGTAGCCCCTGAGGTAGAGTAGCCCCTGAGGTATCAGAGCACCTGAGGTAGTCACAGCCCCGAGGAGTCAGGCCCCTGAGGTAGTCACAGCCTGAGGTAGTCGAGCACCGAGGCTCAGTAACCTGGGTAGTCAGTAGTCCTGAGGATAGTAGACCTGAGGTAGTCAGTAGCACCTGGGCAGCAGTGCACCTGAGGTAGTCGTAGCCCCTGAGGTAGCATAGCCCCTGAGGTAGTCAGCGCCCTGAGGTAGTCAGTAGCCCTGGGGCAGCCCAGTAGCCCTGAGGTAGTCATAGCACCGGGGTTTAGTCTAGCCCTGAGGTGTCAGTAGCCCCGAGGTGTCATAGCACCTGGGGTAGCAGTAGCCCTGGGGTAGTCGTAGCACCTGAGTAGTCAGTAGCACCTGAGGTAGTCATAGCCCCTGAGGTAGTAGTAGCACCTGAGGTAGTCAGTAGCACCTGAGGTAGTCAGTACACCTGAGGTAGTCATTTGCACCTGGGTAGTAAATAGCCCTGAGGCATCAGTGACCTGAGGTGTCAGAGCCCCGAGGTAGTCGTAGCACCTGAGGTAGCAGTGCCCCTGAGGTGCATAGCACCTGAGGTAGCAGTAGCACCTGAGGTATCAGTACCCCTGGGGTAGTAATAGCACGAGGCAGCGTAACCTGGGTAGTCAGTAGCACCTGAGGTGTCAGTAGCACCTGGGGTAGTAAATGCCCCGGGGGTAGTCAGAAGCCCCTGAGGTAGTCAATAGCCCCTGAGGTAGTCAATGCACCTGAGGTAGTCAGTAGCCCCTGGGGTAGTCAGTAGCACCTGAGGTAGTCAATAGCACCTGGGTAGTCAATAGCCCCAGGTAGTCAGTGCACTGGGAAGTCGTGCACCTGGGTAGTAAATAGCGCCGAGGTAGTCATGGCACCTGGGTGTCAATGCCCAGAGGTATCAATAGCATGAGTAGTCAGTACACCTGAGGTGTAAATGCACCGAGGAGTAATAGCACCGAGGTAGTCAGTGCCCCTGGGGGTAGTCAGTAGCCCTGGGGTAGTAATAGCACCTGAGGTGGGCAATAGCACCTGGGGTAGTCCTAGCCCGAGGGTCAATAGCCCCTAGGTAGTCAGTAGCACCTGAGGTAGTCATAGCCCCTGAGGTATCGTAGCACCTGAGGTAGTCAAACCCCCGAGGTAGTCAGTAGCACCTAGGTGTCAAAGCACTGAGGTAGTCAGTACCCGAGGTAGTCAAAGCACCTGGGGTAGCAATAGCACCTGAGGTAGTCGAAAGCATGAGGTAGTCAATAGCCCCTGAGGTAGTCAGTAGCCCCTGGGTATAATAGCACGGGGTAGTCAGTAGCACCTGAGGTGTAAATAGCACCTGAGGTAGTCAGTAGCCCCTGAGGTAGTCAATAATGGGTAGCCCCAGTACACTAGGTGCCCAAAGCACCGAGGTGGGTCAATGCACCTGAGGTAGTCAGTGCCCCTGGGGTAGTCAGTACACTGAGGAGTCAATAGCACTGAGGTACAATAGCCCTGAGGTGTCAGTGCCCTAGGTAGTCAGAAGCACCTGATGTAGTAAATGCACCTGAGTAGTCTGTAGCACCTGAGGTAGTCAGTAGACATGAGGTATCAATGCCCGGGGTAGTCAAAGCCCCTGAGGTAGCAGTGCACCTGAGTAGTCATAGCACCTGAGGTAGTCAGTCCCCCTGAGGTAGTCAGTACCACCTGGGGTATCGGCACCGAGGTAGTCAGTAGCACCTGAGGTATCGTAGCACCGAGGTAGTCGTAGCACTGAGGTTTCAATAGCACCTGGGTAGTCAGAAGCCCCTGAGGTAGTAAATGCACCTGAGGTAGTCAGTGCCCCTGGGTAGTCAGTAGCACCTGAGGGTCGTAGCCCCTGAGTAGTCTACACCTGAGGTGTCAATAGCACCTGAGGCAGCAGTACACCTGAGGTGTCAGTAGCACCTGAGGAGTCAGTAGAAACCTAAAGGTTTTCAGTAGCACTGAGGTTCAGTAGCCCCTGAGGTAGTCGTGCACCTGAGGTGTCATAGCACCTGAGGTAGTCGTAGCACCTGAGGTAGTCAGTAGACCTGAGGTAGTCAATAGCACCTGAGGAAGTCAGTAGCACCGAGTAGTCATAGCACCGAGGTAGTCAATGCCCCCTGGGGCAGTGGGGCACGAGGAGTCGTAGCACCGAGGCAGTCAGTAGCCCCTAGGTATTCGTAGAACCAGGTAGTCGTAGCCCCTGGGTAGTCGTAGCACCTGAGGTATCAATAGCACCTGGGTAGTCAAAAAGCCCCTGGGAGTCAATAGAACCTGAGGGTCATAGCCAGGGGTAGTCGCCCCGGGTGTCAATAGACCTGAGGTAGTCAGTGCCCTGAGGAGTAAAATAGGCCTGGGGTAGTCAGTGGCACTGAGGTGTCAATAGCCCAAAGGGTAGTCAATAGCCCCTGGGGTATCAGTAGCCCTGAGGTAGTCAATGCCCTGGGGGAAGTCATTGCCCCTGAGGTGTCATAGCCCCTGAGGTGTCATAGAAAGGGGTATCAATAGCACTGGGTAGTAAATTTGCACCTGGGGTAGTCACTAGCACATGAGGTGTCAATAGCCCCCTGGGGTAGTCAGTAGACCTGAGGTAGCCCAATAGCACCAGGTATCAGTACACCGGGTAGTCAATAGCACCTAGGTAGTCAGTAGCACCTGAGGTAGCAATAGCACATGAGGTATCAGTAGCACCTGGGGTAGTCAATAGCACCTGGGTATCAATAGCACCTGAGGTAGTCGTAGCCCCTGAGGTAGTCAATAGACCTGAGGTAGTCAGTAGCCCCTGAGGTAGTCAATGCACCTGAGGTAGTCAGTAGCCCCTGAGGTAGTCAAAGCACCTGAGGTAGTCATGCCCTGGGGGTAGTCAATAGCACCTGAGGTTCAGTAGCACCTGGGTAGTCAATAGCACCTAGGTAGTAAATGCACCTGAGGTAGTCGTAGCACCTGAGGTAGTCAGTAGCACCTGATGTCAATAGCACCTGAGGTGAAACCTGAGGTAGTCGTAGCACCTGAGGTAGTCAGTAGCATGGGGTGTCAATAGCACCGAGGTAGTCTGTCCTGGGAGTCAGTAGCAATGGGGTAGTAAAAGCATGAGGTAGTAAATAGCACTGGGTGGGGGGGGTCAGTAGCACCTGGGGTAGTCAGTGCCCCTGAGGAGTCATACCCCCTGAGGTAGTAAGTAGCACCTGAGGTATCAGTAGCATGAGGTAGTCAGTAGCACCTGAGGTAGTCAGTAGAAACCTGAGGTAGTCAGTAGCCCCTGAGGTAGTCAAAAGCACTGAGGTAGTCAGAAGCCCTGGGTGTCAATAGCACCTGAGGTAGCAATAGCACCTGGGGTAGTGTAACCCCTGAGGTAGTCAATACCCTGAGGTATTCGTAGCCCTAGGTAGTAAATGACTGAGGTGTAAAAGACCTGAGGACAGTAGCCCTGAGGTAGTCAGGAAACCTGGGTATCATAGCACCTGGGGTAGTCAAAACCCCTGAGGCAGTCGTCCCCTGAGGAGTCAGTAGCACCTGAGGTATTCAGTGCACCTGGGTGTCGTAGACCTAGGTAGTAAATGCACTGAGGTAGGAAGCCCCTGAGGTATCAATAGCCCCTGAGGTACAATAGCCATGGGTAGTCAGCACCTGGGGTAGTCAATAGCACCTGAGGTAGTCAGTGCATGAGGTAGTCAATAGCACCTGGGTAGCAATGCACTGGGGTAGCCAGTAGCCCCTGAGGTATCGTAGCCCGGGTTTTTAGTAACCTGGGTGTCAGTCCCCCTGAGGTAGTCATGCCCCGGGGGAGCGTGCACCTGGGGTAGCGTAGCCCCTGGGTAGTCAATAGCCCCGAGGTAGTCAGAACACCTGAGGTAGTCAAAGCACCTAGGTGTAAATAGCCCGAGGTATCGTAGCCCCTGAGGTATCAATAGCATGAGGTGTCAGTAGCATTGGGTAGTAAATAGACCGAGGTAGTCAATAGCCCCTGGGTACCAGTAGCACCTAGGTGTCAGTAGCACCTGGGGTGTCAGTGCACCTGAGGTAGTCAGAGCACCTGGGAGTAGTAGACCTGAGGTAGTCTTACACCTGGGTATTTTCAGTAGCACCTGAGGTAGTAAATACACCGAGTAGTCAGAAGCACCTGAGGTAGTCAATAGCCCCTGAGGTAGTAAATAGCACCGAGGTATCATAGCACCTGGGGTAGTCAATAGCATCTGAGGAGTCAGTAGCACCTGAGGTAGTCAAAGCACCTGAGGATCAATGCACCGAGGTAGCCAGTAGCACTGAGGTAGTCAGTAGCACCTGATAGCAGTGACCTGAGGGATAAACCCCTGGAGTATTTTAATAAATGTGACTATATGGACAAGAGGGAAAAAATTTTTAAATCTCCTGAAAGTTGTTCTTTAATTATTGTTAGAACTAGGAGAAGCAATTTTCTGAATAAAGGGCAGTACAATGTATTGGTAATAGGAATTTTTTCAGGAGAAATGTAAAAAAGGGACTGAATTAATGTGGTAAAAAACAACCTTTAAATAGACTGATCTATGTATAAAATTTTAAATTGCGAGTAAGATTTTCCCTTTTAAATAAAGTTTGAGAATTTATATCACTAAAGAAATTTTATTTGAGGTGTTTATATAGCTAGTGGAAGATGGGGCAAGGAACGCACTGAAGTGTATAGGAGCGTACCTAGTTTGTTTTTGTAGTTTAGGGGCGAGGGGGAAAAATTTGGTAAAATTTGAAGAATTTTCACAGTCTTTTAATAGGAAAAATTTTAAAGGGAAGAAGAAATTATTAAAGATTATCTTTTAACAAGTAAAAAAGTGAAAGGGAAAACTGGAAAGATAACACAATGGGTCACAAGGAAATGTGTGGGACACTGGGTAATGAGGTAGTAAATACTATCTAGGAGGTGATAGTACGGGAATAGTTTTAATAATGGCGTAATAACATACACTAATGTGTACAATGATTTGGGCATATACAGTCAATTCTGTAATGTTTGCATATGAAGGAAGCTCGCTTTTTCATTTTCTTTTTTTTAAATTGTATACCCGGCCCCACATTTCTTTTTCATACTAGAATTTGTCCTCATGTAAAAGCACTGGTGAATTTTACATTTTTCTCATGTTTAGTTTCTCACTCTTAAGGGGTTCTGTTGTTTTCTTGTGAGAACTCATTTATGTATATATCTTTTTTTCTTTAATAGATGAACTATTTGATATTTTTTTTTGTCTTGTTGTGAAGAGACAACACTTTTTTCTCCCCCTTTGGGTTTCCCCAGTAACCCGGGTTTTTTTTAATTTTTCCGCCTGGCACATTAACTGAGGTGGTCACGTTGATCTGGAGAGTTGTAGCTTTGCGTTGGTATGGTTTAATTCAAATTAATTCAATTCAATTCAAATTTAGTTTTTCCTTAAGGGTTACAAATTGGGTTTACAGGGTTTGGGTATTGTTGGTTTACATGTTATAAAATAAATTCAGAGGGGGCACTAGGACACCTACCATGGTAGGCATTTTGGGCGACCTAGATTAATTTTAACATTAAATCCTTTCAGATTTTGGTTTAAGCTAGGTGCTAATTATAATTTGTGGTTTAGCAATGTGAATGTTTTGTTTTTGCCAATACAAAGTGTCTATATTGGGTATTTTAGGCAAACTTATGACTAGTTAGGATTCATTATTTTAAGTTTTAAAATTAGTATTTCTGTGTTTTATCGTGGTGAGTGTAATTTTGAACCCCCAGGTGGTTATATGAAATTATTTTTCGGGGTGTATCAGGGAGATAAATGTTTTCTAAATGTAGTTTTTAAAGTGATGAGTGTGTCTGCAGTTCTAGAGTTTTCAGCAGGGTGTTTCAGATTTTTGGCCTTTGAAATACAATGAAAATTTTTTAAAAAATTTGTCAAACACGGGAAATGTCATAGAGGTTTGTGTCTGGTGTTATGCCTGTGGATCTTCCCAATAAAAAAAGGCAAATTTTAAGGGTTTTAATACAGATTGCACAAGGTTGGGTGCTAACAAAATTTGATCAAAATTTGGGGGTTGTTGCCATGGATCTTTAGAAATTTCCTCGGGGTTTTTTGGGTTTTAATGCTTTAGGGGGCTCAGTTGAACCCCAAACCGTAGCCTTTAAGTATGGATTTAATATGGAAAGTTGGGGGGGTTTGCGGCCGTAATTATTTACTTGGGGGTGTTTGGAATTTTTTTTTATGGTTGGATTTGAGTTGAAAAGGTTTTGAGAAGGCCCAAGGAAAATTTGTATTATGTTGGGGAAAGAGTTTGCGACTTTTTTGAAAAATCCCCACCCTTTGAATTTTTTTTGGTTAAGTGTAATTAAAATTGGTGGTTTGTCTATTTTGGGCCTCCTCTTAAATGGGTTGAGGGTGGATTAATGGGGGTGACATAAACTGTCGTCCAAAAAATTTTAGGGTTTTTTTTGGTCATTTTTAAATGGAAGAGGGGTCCAAAGGAATTTGCAGCTCCCGTACAATGGGTTTGAGGGGTGCTTTAAATGAAAGTTTAAAAAAAATAAGTTTAAACATAGCGCCCCAAACGTATATATACGTTTTCTTTGTCATTCATTCAACATTGCCACAATAAGCCTGAGTCACCTAGACATGAGAGAAAGGGTGTGTGCACTCACTGTGTGCCATATTAAAATAATTGGGGATACCTGGGTACCATATACTCTTTTTTCCTTTTAAAAGAAAGTATTTTTTTTTTCCTCAAAAAATTTTAAGGGTTGACTGGTAGTAAATATGGTGTTTAAAAAAATTTTAGTAAGTAATAATGATTACAAAAAAGATTAATAAAAATAAAATGAAAAAATAATGTTTATTTCAAGTATTAAATTTTAAGAACAGTTATTTGGATTTAATATTGCACTGGTAGTTACAAGGCAGTACAAGGTATTTAAGAGTACTATAAGATAGTAAATGTGGTATTAAAACAGGTTATGGTAATTAGACAAGCAATGGTAATTAAATGATGTAAAAAATGTTAAGAGTAAATTATACTGATAGTAAAAATGGTATTTAATTATTAATTTTAGTAAGTAATATCAATTAATAGTATTTAAAGAAGTATGAGGTTGTAATATGGACAGAGTAGGTATCAAGCAAACAATAGTAAATAAGAAAATTACATAAGGTGACTTATGCTTACAAGTAAAATCACAAAATAAGGTAGTTGATTATTTAATTACTAAGAGATTGTACTATGAAATTTGAACAATAATGGAGCGAAACATACACTACAGTACGTAGGCTTTTAGGTTGGACATTGTTTAGTTATTCTCTGTAAGATTAGTATTCCTGGGAAATCGTGATAGATCATTCTCGTTCGTGATTGTGTACAGTTGATCTACATTTGTTTTCCTAACTAGAATTTTCCTATCCCGTGTGAAGCATTGGTGTATTGTGTCATTATTCTCCCGCTTAAGTTTTCTGACTCTGTACAGGAGGTTCTGATGTTTTTTGGTAATTTAAGTTTAATATGTTTATTATGCACCCCATACCCATCCTGTGGGCGGTAGTCAAAAGATTACATAGGTACATAATGGGTCCAGGGACTGGGCCTCAAAGTTTTGATAGCTGAGCAAGTTACAGAGGTAATGAATTCACAATTTACAAAGGTAATGAACTCACAATTTACAAAGGTAATGAACTCCAGGTAGGTCTAGTCACAATCATGACAAGTTACAAAGGTATTTACAGATTACAGAGGTACACAATGGGTCCAGGGACCGGGCTCCAAAGTTTGATGGCCTTTGGAAATA
>NW_026472530.1:0-10722 GCF_026875155.1 Cherax quadricarinatus
CTTTTCATTTTCTCTAGTTTTTTTGACGCGTTTTGCTATGGGGGTTTTCAAAAGGGGGGCGTATACCCCAATATGGGTTAGAGTGCACGGTAAACAGAGTCCGGGAACGACCCCTTACTGAGGGTATGTATGCGCGCGGGGCGCCCCGGCGTGTGTGGTACTCACCTATTTGTACTCACCTATTTGGGGTTGCAGGGGTCGAGTCTAGCTCCTGGCCCCGCCTTTTCATTGGTTGCTACTAGGCCCTCTCTCTCCCCGCTCCATGAGCTTTATCAAACCTCGTCTTAAAACTGTGTATGGTTCCTGCCCACTACGTCATTTTCTAGGCTATTCCACTGCCTTACAACTCTATGACTGAAGAAATACTTCCTACTATCTCTCTGACTCATTTATGTCTTCAACTTCCAATTGTGGCCTCTTGTTTCTGTGTCCCCTCCCTGGAACATCCTGTCTTTGTCCACCTTGTCTATTCCACGCAGTATTTTATATGTCGTTATCATGTCTCCCCTGACCCTCCTGTCCTCCAGTGTCGTCAGGCCGATTTCCCTTAATCTTTCTTCATAGGACATTCCCCTTAGCTCTGGAACTAACCTTGTCGCAAACCTTTGTACTTTCTCTAGTTTCTGACGTGCTTTATCAAGTGCGGGTTCCAAACAGGTGCTGCATACTCCAGTATGGGCCTGACATACACGGTGTACAGTGTCTTGAATGATTCCTTACTAAGGTATCGGAATGCTGTTCTCAGGTTTGCCAGGCGCCCATATGCTGCAGCAGTTATCTGATTGATGTGTGCTTCCGGAGACATGCTCGGTGTTATACTCACCCCAAGATATTTCTCCTTGAGTGAGGTTTGCAGTCTTTGACCACCTAGCCTATACTCTGTCTGTGGTCTTCTGTGCCCTTCCCCTATCTTCATGACTTTGCATTGGCAGGATTAAATTCGAGAAGCCATTTGCTGGACCAGGTGTCCAGTCTGTCCAGGTCTCTTTGAAGTCCTGCCTGGTCTCATCAGATTTAATTCTCCTCATTAACTTCACATCATCTGCAAACAGGGACACTTCTGAGTCTAACCCTTCCGTCATGTAGTTCACATATACCAAAAATAGCACTGGTCCTAGGACCGACCCCTGTGGGACCCCGCTCGTCACAGGTGCCCACTATGATACATCATTACGTACCATGACTCGTTGTTGCCTCCCTGTCAGGTTTATTCTCTGACCAAATTGCAGTGCCCTTTCTGTTAATGCCCTGATGCCTAGCTTCTGCACTAATCTCTTGTGAGGAACTGTGTCAAAGGCCTTCCTTGCAGTCCAAGAAGATGCAATCAACCCACCCCTCTCTCTCTTGTCTTACTTCTGTTATTTATCATAAAACTCCAGAAGGTTTGGGGACACAGGATTTGCCCTTCCGTGAATCCGTGCTGGGTTGGCATTTATACTCCTGTTTTCCGTTCCAGGTGCTCCCCCACTCTCCTCCGATAATCTTCTCCATAATTTTGCATACTATAACACGTCAATGACACGGGTTCTATATTTTTTAGTGCCTCTTTTCTGTCTCCTTTTTTGAAAATGGGAACTACATTTGCCGCCCTTCCATACCTCAGGTAGTTGCCCAGTTTCCAGATGTGTTAAAAGATTGTGGTAAGTGGCACTCACAACATATCTGCTCCCTCTCTAAGGCCCCCATGGAGAGATGTTGTCCGGTCCCATTGCCTTTGAGGTATCGATGTCCCTTATCAGTTTTTTCACCTCCTCCTCATCTGTATGTATGTCGTCCAACACTTGTTGGTGTTTTTCCTTGCGGTGTCCCCATCTGGTCTGTCCCCCCAGAGTCCTTCCTGTCTCTACTGTAAAATATTTCCTTAAATCTCGTGTTGAGCTCCTCACATACCTCTTGATCGTTTCTTGTGAGTTCTCCACCTTCTTTCCTCAGCCTTATCACCTGGTCCTTGACTGTTGTCTTCCTCCTAATGTGGCTATACAGCATTTTTCGGGTCAGATTTGACTTTCGAGGGCTATGTCGTTTTCATTACCATCGCTGGCCTCCCTCCTTATCTGCGCATACTCGTTTCTGGCTCTTCTACAAATCTCCTTGTTTTCCGGGGTCCTATGCCTCCTGTACCTTTTCCATTCTCTGTTGCCCTTAGTTTTTGCCTCCCTACACCTTCGGGTAAACCAGGGACTCTTTTTGTCTTCCTATTATTTCTGTTTCCCTTGGGAACAAAACTTTCCTCTGCCTCCTTGCACTTTGTTGCCACATAAAATCCATCATCTCGTTTACTGATTTTCCTACCATTTCTCTGTCCCACTGAACCTCCTCCAGGAAGTTTCTCATACCTGTGTAGTCCCCCTTTTATAGTTTGGCCTGTCCCCTTCAGTTCCTGTTACCTTCTCCACTTGTGACTCTACTAATAGCCCAAAACTCAGAACCACATGATCGCTAGCTCCAAGGGGCCTCTCGTAAGTGATGTCCTCAATGTCTGAACTGCTCAGGGTAACACAAGATCCAGTCTTTGCTGGCCCTCCTCCCCTCTCCTCTGGTTGTGTCCCTGACATGTTGATGCATGAGGTTTTCAAGTACCACATCCATCATTTTGCTCTTAAATGTTTCGGGACCCCATGTGGCTCCAGGTTTTCCCAGTCGATCTCCCTGTGGTTGAAATCGCCCATTACCAGTAACTTTGCTCTGCTCGAGTGAGCTCTTCTTGCCACCTCAGCCAGTGTGTCCCCATCACCCTGTTGTTTTCTTCGTACTCCTCTCTTGGCCTCCTGCAGTTCTGTGGTGGATTATACATCACTCCAATGACACTTTATGTTCTCCGACTGAATTGTACCTACAATGTAGTCTCTTTCTCCAATCATGTCCATGCCTTCCTTTTTCCCTCAAATCCCCATTCGTGTTTTATGAGCAGTGCAACCCCTCCTCCCCCTCTACTCCTTCTATCTTTCCTCAGGATCTGATATCCTTTTGGGGAAGATTGTGTCTGTTATTGTCTCCACGATTTTGTTTCTGTGACTGCTATGATGTCTGGGGATTTTTCACTGTTCTTTCATTCCACTCCTCATGTTTATTCGTTATTCCATCCGCGTTTGTGTACCAAACCTTTAGTTTCTTTTCTATCATTGTGGTCATGCAAGAATATTGGGGTTGGGGAGCGAGAAGCCTTTGGTGGGGGCCTATATGGGGCTGTGGTGTAGGTGGGGTTTGTGTTGAGGGGGGTGGGGTCAGAAAGCCCATAAGGGACAGCTGTTGGGGTGGGGTTTTTGTGATATGGGGGTTGGTGGCAGAGGGAACAGTGAGTGGGTTGTAGTATAGGTTGCTCAGTTGCGTTGGGAATGTCGCGGGTGGAGTCTTTTTGGTGGGAGATTCTGTGGGGTGTGTTTTGCCCTTCCTCCTGTGTCTGGGTCCTGCTCATTTTCACTGCTTCTCGTTCCTCTTGCATCTCTGTACCCTCTCTTTCAGTGAGCCCCTTTCTTCTTGTGTTCTGTCACGGTCGAGGTATACTCTCTGGTACCCCTCTTTTGTCCTCATTTCTTGCTTTCTCTTGCAGAATCCTGGTTCGAACTGATTCTTCCTTGAAAGTTACTCTGACGGGCCCGTATCCTTCCACTCGCAAACCACCCAATTCTCTGAAAATTTGTCACCTGGGTCATATTGGCCCTCCCCTATGTTTTTCATGATGCCTTCAATCATTTTTTTCTCCTCCTGTTTTATTTCTTCAAAGTTGGACCCCTTGGCTTCTTGGAGCCCTTACACAAAACTGACCTCGCCCTTTCCTCCTCCCACTGAGTCTCCATCGCTTCCTCTGAGGCATTTATTTCCTTCCATTGACATGTCTTGCCTTTCAGTCCCTGTCTATCTGAAATTTCCCTGTTCTCAGTGAACTGTCCTTTCCTGACCAGCTGCCCCCTTTGCTACTGCAGTTGGCTGTTAGAATCTCTGCATATAGCAAACCTTCATTGTCTTCGGACCTGTCGTTTGATTTAGTGTGCTCATCGTCTTTTCCCTGGCCCCTCGGGGTCTGATAGGGCCTTCGTGTACGGCATGTCTCCGTTGTTGCTTACCATCCCCTTGTCTCGCCTGACTTTAAAATTTCCTGATGTCACATCTGAATTGTCATTTGTCTCTCTAATCTGTTTCAGGCTTTGGGCAGTTTTCTTCCCCTAAGCACTGTATCCTAGATTCTGCTGCTAAGACCTGTATTCCCATTTCCTGCACTCTTCAGCTATCCGCTCCTCCATTTTTCTTACCAAGCTCTACTATTTTCCTTCCCCACTCTCCCCCTTTTTTGGAGCTCTAACTCCCCAGTCTTTCCTCCCTGGTTCGTTTTACCAGGGCTCTGGTTTTCCGTCCTCTAAGGCCACCCATTTTTTTTTTTTTTCTTTTTTTTTCTTCCCTTTTTTTTATTACCACAGACAGAAGGCCCAAAGGAGGGAGAGGGTGTGGGGGGGAAGAGAAAGGGTAGAAAGAGGGAGAGAGAAGAGAGAGAAAGGGTAGAAAGAGGGAGAGAGAGGAGAGAGAAAGGGAGAAAAGAGGGAGAGAGAGGAGAGAGTAGGGGGTGAGGGATAAGACCAAGGGGGAGAGAGAGAAATTTTGGGGGGGGGGAGAGAAAGGGTAGAGAGAGGGAGAAAGAGAGGGAGAGGGGGAGAAAGAGAGAGAGAGGGGAGAAAGGAGGGCGAGGGAAAAGGCTATGGGAGAGAAAATGGAGAGATGGAGAGAGAAGCCTTTAGAGAGAGAGAAGCCTATAGAGAGAGAGGAGGGTGAGAGATTGGGTTATGGGAGTGAGGAGAGAGAGAGAGAGGAAGAGAGAGAGGGAGAGAGAGAGGGAGAGAGAGAGGGAGAGAGAGGGAGAGAGAGAGGGGGAGAGAGAGGAGAGAGAGAGGGAGAGAGAGAGGGAGAGAGAGAGGGGAGAGAGAGAGGGAGAGAAGAGAGAGAGGGAGAAGAGAGGAGAGAGAGGGGAGGAGAGAGGAGAGAAGAGGGGGAGAGGAGAGGGAGAGAGAGAGGGAGAGAGAGAGGGAGAGAGAGAGGGAAGGAAAGGGAGAGAGGGAAGAGAGAGGGAGAGAGAGAAAAGGAGGGGAGAGAGGGAGAGAGAGAGGGAAGAGAGAGAGGGAGAGAGAGGGAGAGAGAGGGGGGAGAGAGAGAGGGAGAGAGGGAGAGAGAGAGGGGGAGAGAAGGGAGAGAGAGAGGGGGAGAGAGAGAGGGAGAGAGAGAGGGAGAGAGATAGAAGAGAGGGAGAGAGAGAGGGGGAGAGAGGGAGAGAGAGAGGGAGAGAAGGAGGAGAGAGAGAGGGGGAGAGAGAGGGGGAGAGAGAGGGAGAGAGAGAGGGAGAGAGAGAGGAGAGAGGAGAGAGAGAGGGAGAGAGAGGGAAGAGAGAGGAAGAGAGAGAGGGAAGAGAGAGGGAAGTGGAGAGAGAGAGGGAGAGAGAGAGGGAGAGAGGGGAGGAGAGAGAGGGAGGAGAGAGAGAGGGAGAGAGAGAGGGAGAGAGAGAGGAGAGAGAGAGGGAGAGAGAGAGAGGGAGAGAGAGAGAGAGAGCTGACCACTTACATGAGGGGCCAGTCTATCAGCATCCTGTCGGCCAACATTAGAGGTTCATTACTAATGGGTTGGGGAGCTCACACATAGCTTTGTGAACACCGACGTCCAGACATGATACTGTTGGTTAAACATTTTGGATGACAGGACTCCAGAAAATTTGCAAGAATTGCTGCTACACCTCATGGATGAGAAGAGACGGCAAGGCAAGGAGGTGTGTTGCTGGTGCTTTCTAAAAGTGTTCATGCCCAGCACATAGATGTTGCCACCCCTACAAAATCTTGAAAGATGTCTTTAAGCTCTGTATAAACACTATACCTCATGACTAGCAGGCAAGTAAGACCTCAGGCAAAATGCAGACCCTATCAACTTCCTAATGGAAAATATTGACTCCCTTCTGCTACAAACACAACTGTCAACAAATTAAATTGTTGACCTCAACCACACCTTATACAGAGGACTTGATGACCTTCTTGCAAATGTTTGACTGAGAAACTTTGTTGATTTCCCTACTCATACTCGGCTCCTCCCAGACCCAAATGGAGTGATCTGGGAGAAGGCATAGACACTTTTTCAACCCCTCGGCAAATTGGGTCCCTCTGACCACAAGCTGTTTTTACCACACTTAAGATCCCACAAACAGGTGAGGAGTCCCCCAAAGCACACCTGGCTATGGAAAGAGGTAATTGGCCAGCCCTTTTGCTCTGAAGCCGCCACCACCGACTGAATGCTCTTCTCCAGGGGATGTTGACACCAAGTGAAAGCCCTTTACTGAACACCTTATCGCAACCCCAAAAAAACATTCCTCACCGGCAATATGTGACAAAGCCTACGATCACCCCTTGTTTGGCTTTCGTTGTAGAGGGCTCTACTGCTAAGTACAAACATGGCGAAGTATAAGAGACATCCACCACCTATAACAGAACTTCACATGCCCAACCTTGGCATATGGTGATGTTCAAAAGTGGCCTGCTAAATGGGAGTGGACACAAAGAAAGTTAGCATCAGGTAGGGTAGGCCCCAAAACCCGGTGTCCTGGTCCCAACGACAGAACCAAGTTAAAAAGCCTGATGAACTTATTCCCCCTCTAAATTCGACAGATGGACCACCTCTACTGTAGCAAAGAGAAAGCGGACCTCTTTCGAACACTTGGGTACCAAAATGCAAGTTCCTGATCCAGAGGGACCCTCCCCTTGGGTAGCTGCAAGAACTGTGTCAAACTGTCAGTGGTAAATAAGGCAGGAGGAGTGCATTTCCTCTTAAATCACTTGAACCAGGGGGAAAAGGCTGGGCCAGACAAGTTGAGCCCCGAAGTTGGAGAAGTGCAGACGACTACAGCACCTCTAAATCGCATCTTTCAGCACGCTAGTACGTGCAAATGGCCCTCCATGGAAAGAGCAATGTATTCCCTGTTCACAAAAGAAGAGCCAGAGCAGAAATCGCAACTACAGACCGTGTCACTTCCTGTCAATCCCCTGGTAAATCCTTGAGACAATAATCTCAAGACAAATGGACAGATTTTTTGACTACCACTCACTAAATTTGTGATCTCAATATGGCTTCAGGAAAGGTTACTCTGCTCGCTGATCTGTTGTTAACCTCTCCACTAAGTGGCACCAGTCACTGGATGAATCCAAAACGTGTGGTAGCACTGGACATTGCGGCGCTTTCGAACCGGGGTGGGCACCAGGCCTCTTACAAAACTTCAAGCACTGGAATTGCAGGCTCTACGCTATGTTCCTCATGATTACCTTCATGGTAGATTCTAAGTGTAGCTCAATGGAACGGAATCAGCAAGGCATCCTATTGGGGCAAGCGTTCCACAGGAATTGCTGGGCCACTGTTTTGGAATGTACTTTAACGACCACTTCATCTCATCCCAGAATCACAAAGCAATGCAGACGACTGTACACTGAATTCCCCTTATCCAAGAGAAGAAATGCCAGCGCTCTAAGCTACATCAATCACCAGCGAGAGCTATATCAGCTTGGGGAAATAGATGGCAGTAACATTTTGCACCTGAGAAAACGCAAATGAGATCGTCTCTAGGCACCATATGGTAATGCTGGTGCAGTAGTAAAGGGTAATGGGACGATGTTGGCACCGGGGAAAAAGTTGAATCCTTGGGTGAAAATTTTGACTCCAAACTAACCATGAGAACCATGTTGTAAATCTGCAAACAAGGCACCAGGACTTACAGACTTTTCCGTATCTCGCATCTGTGACAAAGCTGGGTGTTCAAGATCCTGTACGAGGCACAATTTCGCTCACACCTTAGTATGCCACTTTCTGGTTGCCTGCCCCCCCTCTCATCGCGACTGCTTGACAAGTAGAGAACAAGCAGACGGTCATCTCTCGCCTGGACCCAACCTGGATAGATCTTCATTTCAGCAGAGCTTCCAAAATAGGAGGATGTGGGTGCCTACCGTTATTTCAAGGCCCAAAATTTCAAAAACCCACTTGGATCCACTTCGAGAACAGCGTGAAACAAACTTTTATGCCACAAGACGGCAGAAAGCAGCAAAATTCACTCTCGTTTCCCCTTTAAAATCACTCCCCCAGTCATCATACCCAGGTATCAATGGAAAAATTGAAGAAAATTTGCAAAGAGAAACGCATTTATAAATTTTCTGGCCCAAGATGGTAATTTCCGTTTATTTATTTCATAAAAAAAAAAGTTTTTAAAAACTTGGGGGGAAATTTTGCTCCCCCAAAATTAGGGCCTTTGTAAATTGAAAAAGCGGGACCAACCTTTCAAAAACCCCTTTTTAAAAAAAAAAAAAAAAAAAAAAAAGAGAAGAGAGAGAGAGAGAGAGAGAGAGAGAGGGGAAGAGGAGGAGAGAGAGAGAGGAGAGAGGGAGAGAGAGAGAGAGAGAGAGAGAGAGGAGAGAGGAGAGAGGGAGAGAGAGGGGGAGAGGGGAGGGGAGAGAAAAGAGAGAAGAGAGAGAGAGAGAGAGAGAAAAGAGAGAGAAAAGAGAGGAGGAGGGGAGAAGAGAGAGAGAGAGAGAGTGAGTGAGTAGGGGGAACGGGGGGGAAAAAAGGGCCCTATGAAAGAGAGAAACGTGAGGGAGGAAAAGGTAGGAGGGAGTGTGTGTGTGTGTGTGTGTGTGGTGTGTGTGTTGTGTGTGTGTGTGTGTGTGTGTTTTGTGTGTGGTGTGTGTGTGTGGTGTGTGTGTGTTTGAGTGTGTGTTTGTGTACTTGTCAGTACTCACCAATTGTACTTACTTAATTGTGGATGCGGGTGTCGATTCATAGCTTTTGGGCACCGCCTGTTTACTGGACGATACTAGATCCACTCTTTCCCTGCCTCAGGAGCTTTATCATACCCCCTTCTTAAAGTTATGTATGGATCCTGCTCTACTACATCACCCTCCGTTTGTTCCTCTTACGGACAACTCTGTGTCTGAAGAAGTACTTCTTAGCATCCCTGTACTCATCTGAGTTTTAAACTTCCAACTGTGACCCCTTGTTGCTGTGTCACGTTTCTGAAACATTCTGTCCTATCCAGTTTGGTAAATTCCGATCAGTGTTTTATACGATGTTATCAGATCCTCAGAAATCTCTCCTGTCCTCCAGTGTCGTCGGGTTGAGTTCCTTTATCCTCTCCTCTTAGAATAAACCCCTCAGCTCCAGGACTAGCGTTTGGAAACCTTTGCACTTTCTCTAATTTCTCTATGTGTTTGGCCGGGTGTGGTTTCAAACTGGTGCTGCATACTCCAATATGGCCTGACATCCACGCTGTACAGTGTCGTGAACGACTCCTTACATAGATGGATAAATGCTGCTCTCATGCGCCCGTATGCTGCGACTGTTACTTCGTTGATGTGCGCCTCATGAGATGTTTCTCGGCAAAGACAAACCACCTCAAGATCCTTTTCTCTGAGTGAGTCTTTCAGAATCTGACTTCTGAGGCTGCACTCCGGGCTTCGGTTAATCTCCAGGAGCCCATTTGTTGGGCCAGCTACAGCCTGTCAAGATCCCCTTGTCGGCTTGATGCATGGCTGGCAGCAATTGTTAAAATATACAAGGCTGTCAGCAATGCCCCGTGATGTCCTACTGTCAGCAATGTTCAGTGCATGCCTTACTATCAGTATTGCTTAATTTACGCCTGACTTTCAGGAGTGCTGAAACTGTGCTATCAGCAGAGCTCAATGCATGTCTGGCTGCCAGCAATGATACGTTTATGTCTGCAACATGTTCAGTATGCGTGGCTTTCAAAAGTGCTCACATTAGCCCTTTTTTGAACACTGCTTTCCGCTTTAGAGCATGCCTGGCTGTTATCAGTTCTAAGTGCATGCCTAGCTGTCAGCAATGGTTTGTGCAAATTTTTGACTTTCAACAGTACTTGGTTCATGCCTGACTGTCAGTAGTGTTCATTGTATATTTGGCTGTCATCAGTGCTCAGTGCATGTCTGTCTCTCAGAAGTTGTTCTTTGTACTCCTGGCTGTCAGCAGAGTTTTTTTGCATGCCTGCCTGTAAACAGTGCTTGGTGCATGCCTAGCTGTCAGCAGTGCTTAGTGCATTTCTGGCTGACAAAAGTCCTCTTTTGCAAGCGAGGTTATTATGCGTGCTCATATCATACCTGACAGCTGGTCTGAGTTGTCTGGCTGCAAGTAGTGCACAGCGAAAGCTTAAGAGTCTGCAGCTGTCAGTGCAAGCCTGGCTATCAGCAGTGATTTACTGCAGCTTTTGCCAGGAGTATTGTGTTTCATGCCTAGCCGTGGTTTAGAAAGACACGTAAGCAAACACTATAACATATTTATTAGAAAACGTTTCGGTCCTGGGACCTTGATCACTTCTAACATGCAGAGGTAGGAAGACATTATATATAGGCGGAGAGTGAAGTGTGACGCACGTGACCTGAGGAATGTCATAAGAACATAAGAATGGAGGGAAAACTGTAGAAGGCCTACTGGCCCATGCGAGGCAGGTCCTTATCAAAAACAACCTCTGCCTATGATGAGGACGGTAGACGATGAAATCACGTGACTCCTGTGTTGTTGGGTTGGTGCTGCTTAAGTATCATGTAAAGCAAAGTTTTTGAAATTTTGTAGTTTCCAGTGTTTCCCTTCTATAGTGTCGGTGACGGCGATTAGTGAGGCTTCTAGGCACCGTCGGCGTCTGAGGTCTGGTTTCGGTGGGGACGAGTTGTGCCTCATTCCAGTTCATCAATGCCCCGTGGAGTCTCT